>CM031243.1:491005712-491167443 GCA_018340775.1 Taxus wallichiana var. yunnanensis | reverse complement strand
GCATTAGTTTATTCAAAAATAGATCTTCGATCCTGGGTATCATCAGTGAGAATAAAGGAAGAAGATATTCATAAAACAACTTTAGAACGAGGTACGGGCATTATGAGTTTACGGTGTTACCTTTTGGGTTGACTAATGCACCCGCCACCTTCATGAATCGATGAACAATATTTTTCAAGAATACTTAGACAAGTTTGTACTTGTATTCTTGTATTTACATTCTTATATACTCTAAAATGTCGAAGAGCACCAGAACATCTAAGAATAGTGCCTGAAATTTTAAGAAAGAGGAAATTGTATGGTAAATTGTCCAAATGTTCCTTTTATGATGTAGAGGTGCATTATTTGGGCCACGTTATAAGCAAGAATGGAATAGTCAGTTGACCCTTCAAAGATTACAAAGCCTATAACGCCGAGTGGCCTCCAGTACCTAAGAACATGCACGAAGTGAGGAGCTTCATGGGCTTGGTCTGGATATTATCGAAAGTTCATGGCATGACTTTTCAAAAATTGCTGCCCCCAATCACTTCGGGCTGCAAAGAAGGATAAGAAATTTTTATTCGGACAAGTGTGAATCTGCCTTTAAAATTTAAAGGAATGAAGCTTAACTGACACAGACCTATCTTGACTGCATCTAATCCAAATGGAAATTTTATGGTTGTAATCGGACGCCTCTGGTGAGAAGGCCTTGGAGGTATTCTGCTACGTATAACCATGTTATAGCTTATGAAAGCGAAAGCTTAAGTTACATGAACAAAATTATGCTCCACATGACCTAGAGTCAGCAAGCGCGCCATTGTTCATGCACTTCAAATGTGGAGGCATTACCTTTAGGTGGCAAGCCTTTCGAGTTAAAAATGACCATCCTGAATCAAGTATATTTTTACTCACCAAATCCGAATGCAAGGCAAACAAGATGGTTAGAATTTGTGTCTAAAGATGATTTTGATATAAACTACATCAAGGGCAAGGAAAATAGAGTGAAGCAGATGCTGCGAGTCGAAGGAAGCATATCTCTCGCTCTTATAACGTTAAGAACTCGCTTAAGGATGAGGTGAAAGACACTTGGGAAACAGATCCTTATTTCTAAGAAGTCAAAACAGCGCTTGGCTGCCGCAGATCCAAAGGATGTCGAGTGTATAAAGGATTCCGTTTCGATAATGAAGGAATTCCGAGGTTCGAAAACAGGTATATATACCTTTGCAAAATGACTTAAGAGGGAAATTGTTAACTCGAATTTCATAATTCACCTTTTCTGGACACCCTAGATTATTTAAAAATGCTTGCGATCTTAAGCAAAGAATACTTCGGGAAGGGAATGAAAAAGGATGTATGAATTTGTAACACACTTCGAATGTCAACGTTAAGGCGAACATATGCATCCCTTGGATTATTGTATCCCCACAAAGATTCGCAAAGATAAATGGCAAGTGATAACGATGGATTTCGCTCAAGGATTGCCTATGTCAAGAAATAATCATGACATTATCCTAGTTGTGGGTCGACAAATTGACCAAAGTGGCACACTTCATTCTTTGGTAATTTGAAGGATGATGCACGATTAAGCAAGAAGAAGATTTGTACATGAAATCTTCGGATTGCATGGAATAACCGGAATTAATCATATCGAGCAGAGATCCGAGGATGACATCAAGGTTTTGCAAACGCTTAATGCAGCCTTGGGAACTAAATTAAACTTCAGTTCTGCATATCATCCGTAAACGGATGGGACAGGACCAAGAGAGTTAATCAGTTTTAGAGGACATGTTAAGGATGTATTGCATGGACCAGCAAAGATAAATGGGAGGAATACCTTCCACTAGTAGAATTTGATTACAATAACACCTATCATGCCTCTTTAAAAATGGCGCCTTTGAAGCATTATATGGAAGAAAATGCAAAACCCCCGTCACCGGGACAACAGCGATGAGGATAGAGGTAATTGGGCTAGAAATCCTTATGGAAATGGAGCAGCAAATCAAAATGATTCGAGAACATCTAAAAGAGGCGCCAATAGGCAAAACGAAGCTATGCAGACTTAAAGCGGGTTGATAAGAATTATAAATTGGAGAGAAGTTCTTTCTTCAGTGAAGCTTCTAAAAGAGCTCAATAACTTTCGCAAGGCTGCCAAGTTGTCGCCATGATACGTGGGACCTTTTGAAATCGTTGAAATAATCAACCTGTAGCTTATCATCAAGCATTACCTCCTACTTTGTCTCAAATGTATGATGTTTTTCATATTTCTTTGCTTAAGAAATACGTGATGATTTATCACATGTGCTGAATCGAATTCGCGTGTCCAAGACCCGCAGAATAATCGTGGTTAAGCCCATTTGAGTGTTGGGAACTCACCACTTGTACTTAAGAAATCACGGAAGTGAACCAATGTAAGGTCCAAGTGGGACCATTTCAGCGAAGAAAGTGCAACTGGGGAAAATCTCAAAAAATGAGATCTACTTTTCCACATTTGTTTGATCGAATTTGAAATTCGAGAAACCTGATAATTCTACCAAATTTAGACAATTATCGAGTCTATTATGCAGCTTGTCTTAAAACGTTGTTTTTAAGAGTGAATGCTTTTTGGTATGAACTTATAGATGGAAGGACAATAACTCGAACTTTGTCTCGGAACTTCTTGATTTGGTTAATTTGATCACTCGGGATGATGATTCTTTAAGGAGGGAGGAATGTAGCATACACTGATTTTTGTAAGTTATCATGGTGATTACTTTCTTGATGTTATAATGCTGAAATGAAGGCAAACATGTTAAGATATATATTGTGATCTTAAGGGAATGTGTTACTAAACTGGATTCTTGCATACTGTAATTTATTTGCATGGGACAACAGTTATTGTTACTTGTGTGTTTGCTGATGTGACGACAAATTGTCGTATACTTGGTAAACTCTCTTTGTTGATCGACAAAGACACCTTGAATCAATTCCATTGATCCAAAGCATGCCTATGGCCTTCTTGTAATCGCCTTGTCAATTTACTCTTGATCTGAATTGAAGGTTGATATAAATGTGTAGCACCTTTTTGATTGCAGTATGAGCAGTCGGCGCGTAAATGCCAGCAACAAAGGTTCGATTCTCGAACCATGCACCTTTGTCGTACTTAAGACCTCGTGAGGCGCAGAAAATGTCCGACACGGGTGGCTCTGGCATGTGAAGCAAAGGACGAAACGTCCTGCACAGCATTGACATGAATGTCAGTTGGAAGACTGGATTGGAGGTTGATTAGTGTTAGTGGTTAGAAGGAATTAGATCCTAAGCTAATCCTAAGTTCTACCTTACATCCTAAACTACTATCCTAAGTGGATTTTTAAATTCTAAAATGACTAACATAGACCTAAGTCCTATTAACCTAAAGACTAGGCTATGACCTAGGTCGAACACTAATATGAATCCTAAACTAATCCTAACCTAAAGGGGATGCGCAGACCCTTGGGGGAAGAGGATAAGGATGAAAGGGAATTAATGGCAGTTAATGAGGAGTCCTTACGTGGACAGCGCCAGTTTGGCGGGGACAGGGAGAAAGATGGAGGTAGTTAGTTGGTTATGAGGCTAAATTTGGTTTTGCATGCAAAATTTAAATTTGATGGTTCGCCAACCCAAGTGGCGTGGAAAATGGGAAAAGGCAGAGCCTTTAATGCATTTAATTTTTTTGGTCTTCGTGACCAGTCCACCTTGGAAAGAGTTTGGAGGAATTTTGTTAGTCATTTTGTGTTGTTCGGATTTTGGAGAAGTTGCTCTGCATTTGGTTTTTGCTTGGTTCAGTCGAACCAGTTTCATTTGGTTTTTATCACCGTTTCTTGGAAATTGGAGGCTGTTGCTGAGCCTGTAAGAGGAAAGGTGATTTTGGGAAGCTCGTGCTGTCACCGTGGAAGGAAATACCTTCGGTAGACGCGGTTTTCTTTGAGTTTTGAGGAAGAATTTACAGGCATGTTAAGCCCTTCTCTTTAAAAATACTTGCTTTGTTTAAGCGTCTCATTAAAACAACCCTGCTCTTGGGTTTTGGTTTATCTGATTGTTGTCATGTTGAGACGATTTGGGCTAGTCGATTCTTGCTGTCATTGTTTGAAATGATATGGGTGAAATCATTTTCTTGCTATTGTGATTTGATCCGTCTTTGCATGAATTGAGTTGGAATAAGAACTTGTTGTGTTGGTTGTTGACAGTATTTGGGAATTCGAAATGGGTTTTCTCTGATTAAATGCTATATAAGAACGGTGCAGGCAGTGTGGGTTGTTTTCATTGCTGTGCGATTGTTCTTTTGTTATATGAACTTTTGTGATAAAATTTCACATGATGTACGAGTTGCTTGATGTCGTTTCTATACTGAAATTTTTCTTAAAGGAAATAAGACTTTTCCTTTCCTTCTGCTGTTTCGGGATTAGAAGGAAATAGCATTTTTGGATTTTAAAGGAATTGGCATTAGAGTTTTATCTGAGCATTACGAGCTCGGTTAGAGGGAAATGATAGTAATGTAATTATTGTTGTGCTTCTTCTTTTATATAAATGGACGAATACAATTTGGGTATTCGTGGGAGCTAGAAAAGAAATTGTTTTTCTTCTGAACTTATAAATGAATACATTCTTTCTTGCTGGGATGAAAGGTTGATTTTGTTGTGTTTTATGGAAACGACTTGATCTTACAGCTCGGACAGTAGTCATGAAAATGAGCTTGGCTTGTATTTCTGTGCATTAAATGAATTATGTTGATTCTTGTTGTGGGGGTTGGATGAATTGTTGTGTTTATTGATGTTGTTCGATCTTCTAGTTCGGACTGTCTTTGTGAATACGACTTAGCTTTGGATTGCTGTGCAAAAGAATAAATGCATGGAAATGTTGTCTTGCTGTGTGGGTTGTCTTGACTGTACCAGACTTATGCATTTAACACCCTATACGGGTTTACTTTGATTGAGGTAATGATAACTGATTATTGCATTCTGAAGTTCTGCACATTATCATGAACTTGAGAAATGGATTTCGGGTAGAAATGTTTGTTGGCAGTGAGCTCGATTTGGGTGTTTTATTTCATTCTGAGCAAATGATGGTTTCTTACTGAAATTATAGGAAACTAGTTCTTCCTTTCTCTGTTGTTTTAGATTTCGAAAGAAATAGTAACTGGGTTTATTGAACCTTATAAGTTCGGATTGTTGGAAGTGACAGTGGTATTTAGATTAATTTTCTAAGTGTTGTGCTTTCTGTACAAATGAAATACTTAATTGTTTCGTGTGGTCTTCTGATCTTGGCACCGTCATTTAGAAGAAATGGAATCAGCCTGAACAATTCTTGTTGAGTCTGAAGAAAATGATTGTTTTCTTAGTGAAAGGTTAAAGGAATGAAATTTTCTCTTTTTGCTGTTTGAATTCTGGAAATAGCATTGGAAGCCTTACTGTGCTCTATGATTGGTCTTGCTGTAGGTAACAACAATGAGTAAATTGTACTTTGAACTGTATGCGTTCATGGAAATAGAAAGTCATGTGAATAATTGATTTTGTGATTGTATAACTGTTATTTGGTTAAAAATACAGTGAAAGAAATATGGATTCTTCTAGTACAGTAAGTACATAGTATGCATTCTTATACTATTTGTTCTATGATAAATATGATGTTGTATTAACCTATTTTTGGGTATTCATATGAGCCTGATTTAAATGAATTATTGATAAGGACGATAAATTCTTCCTTGTTTTCATTTAAAGCTGACTATGAATGAAATTATTCTTGCTGCTGGAAAGTGAATTCCGAATGGATTTTGTAAGTTTCACTCTGAACTGTTATCTTGAATTGTGTCTCATTTGGATTCAGTTTTTAGGACAGTCATGAGGAAAGAAATAGGAATGTGGATGGATAATTTGGAAAAATGATCTTTTCTTCTTTCATACAGTTGGAAATCTGTAATCGTGAAGAACGAATTTTGTATCGCTTGGGTATGAGCAACTATATGCATTGTTGTTTGCTTTCTCGTCTATGCGTGATTGCTTGGAATCAAATGTGTTGCATGAACTGAAAGGAAAGTAATTGGTTACGTTTCAGTTAGTTTTACCCTTTGTATTTATTACTAGGGAAAGGAATAGAAAGAATAACAGTTAAGTTATATCAGCAGTATGCTACTTGTATTCCTAAACTTTACAATATTGTAATTTGGAACTTGTAACAGTTCTGTGGAAAAATAGGACAGCAATTCTCTGGCTGATTGGGATGGTATTTTGATGGTTCAGTTGTTATGTTGTCCATTCTTTGATGCTTGATTTTTGATTGATGTTCTTACTGTCATTTCATAAAAGCAGGGTTCTTTTATTGAGACAGTTAATTGAAGCACCTCATTTTAATGATAAGTGCTTAATATGCTCAGTTCATTGAACTGACCCGTGCAAGAAATTTTGCAGATGGAATTGATTAGAACGAAGACATGGCTGTTTTCTGATGCTTCTTTGATTGTCTGAAGATGAATTGTATTTGTTTACTATTATTCCTCTTCGAGGAATTGTGAAAAGAAGAAAGTACATTCTTCTATCTATGAGTTGTAATGATGTTTTATTTAAACAAAGTCCAGTCAGTTGGATTGGCAGATGTACGGATTATGAGATGGATGATGAATACAAATACAAGTGTGATATTTTAAATACTATATCAGTTTGATATTGTTGATTAATTGGAAATATAATGTTATTTCTTGATTTGGGTTTATTTAATTGTCCTTGGATGGATGCTAAAAAGGAATTGATATCTATTCTTACCTTAATGCAACTTTTAAGTTGAAATGTGCAATTAGTTCATACTTGGGTAAAGATGAATTTTTAATTGACATTAAAAAGGATTAGGAAGAATATGATTCCATAACTGATAGGTATTCAGGATTAGCTTGGAAGCTAAGGAATATCAATTAACTTAGGAGTAACTGAACTTCGTTTCCGAACTCCATTAATAACCTCGTATGTTAAATTCAGAAAGAAAGGATATGGGATAAATATATCCATAGCTAATGGACCTTAACTATGTAAGGTTAAGGGGAATAAATGAATACATTTATTGGAAATTAGACCTCGTTTAGATGACGTTTAATAAGCTGGAATTCTGAATTTAGTTACAGTTGTAAAAATCTTGGATAAGTTTAATAGGTTAAACTTATCACGTCCATCGGTAACAGGCTGCTTAATCCAACGATTAAGAAGAGAACCAAGTAGGAAAAACGCAACCCTTCGATAAGAAGGAGAAGATGTAAAGCAAGCTAGAAGATGGATTTAGTCTCTCTTAGCTATGTACAACTGTAACGGGAACGAGGATAAAGGATCAGCATGGTTACTAAAAGTTGATCTCAAATATTAAGATCATATCCAAATCACTTGAGCAGGATGTGTACTCTCGATGGGGAATTTTGTAGGACATTGACATACGCCAGCTACAGCAAGGTGTCTTCATGAAGACGGGGTCTTCATGACGACACAATGTTATAGCTGACATATTACAATGCCCTCCCGAATTAAAACATCAAGAATACATAGGCTGAATGTGAAGTTCTTGGCTAGGGATAGGAGTATGATCACGTATACGGAGTGACTCCGGAGGACTAAAGATAACTAGACACACGGAGTCGTGGGGAACGACACCGTATGTCTGCGTATCTTTAGTTACCAGGAGTGCCTTCCTATATTCGTTCATATTGCTAGTTGGAAATTGGAAGTTTAAATCTGACCTTAAATTGAGAGGACTGGTAGGAACCAGGAAAGACCATTCTAGATAACAGGTGAAGTGAAGTGAAGGACGTATTCCATTGATGTGTATCACATCCAGGAATATGATCATGCAAAGCATGTGAAAATCTTTGGCCAAAGTATCGCAAGTGCTGGTTGCGTTGTCCTAATCACTTAATTTAAGATGCAGGATGTCAGATGAATATCAGTAACAGATATTCAGATAGGCTTCTTAAATGGATCACTTCGATAACCGGAAACGGTTAAGAGAACTGGTATATATAATATACTATGCATGAACGAACATGAAGGATCGGTTGTTGCCAAGTCATGAAATGAAGGATCGTTGAAACTCCGAGCCATGAAAATGGAAGATTGGCGATTCTTGAGTCATTTACTGACAGCATATAGAATACATTATAAGATTGAATGGCATTGAATGTGTGTTCCATATTGTAAATATGCAAGCGAGGAACATTAGTTTTAAAAGGAAATTGTGTGTTCCAAACTGTGTTGTTTGGGTAGAGAACAATTATTAAAACTTGAACGTGTGTTTGAATTTTATAATTCATAACAGAGAACGTTATTTTAAAATAAAATAAAAATTCCCTTGTTCTAGTATCTTAAAATGGGGATGTTACGAAAGGGCCACATTTCAACTCAAGGCGAGAAGTAATTTTGATCGAGAAACTACACTGTCAAACCGTAAAATGCGGGAGAACCACCATTTGATCCCGGGAGACGAAACATAAAAGAGGCCGAAAAGCGAATAATTTCAATGACAAATGGGGCGAGACTAATTTAGCACCAAAACACTTTTCTTCTAGCACAAGAAATTATGGTTACATTCCCACAAATTAATAATAAATTACAATGTTCCTAATTCTCACAATTAACTTTTAGTATTGTACCATATAGCCCAAATGAAAATTGAGATTGGGTATCAGGTTCATTTATGATCCTAACTCTTAAGGAGTTTTAAAATTAGTGGGCAATCTTCACCACTCAATACGTGTGTTGATTCAAGAGGTTTTTACACTATGTTTGATGTTGGTTTCCTATGGAGAACTACCTTAGGAGAACATGTTCTTATACTATACACATGATTACCAAACCTAGGAGGGAACCACGTACTCAAAAAAGTATTATGACCGTGTCATTCCTAACCGTCAAGTTCATGGAAATGTCACTAAGCATACCAGCTATGACGATAAAATCAAACCAGGGAAACTTATTTAGTTAAGCTAAAAGGTGTTATCAAGTGTGAAGACTTAAGTTCATTCTAAGGTTTTAGTTTCCTATGCTAAAAGAATCACACAGGAAGAATAATTATGCATAAATTTATACTAGGGTTGATTGTTTTGTTTAGATTTCTTTATTACATTTTCAAGGTAAGGAACACAACAAACCAATTATTTAATCATCAATTTCACATTGGAATTGCACTATAAGATATTAAATTCAATTTCATTTAACACATATATTCAACCTTTACAATACGAAATTTGGGGATCAAAATAACACCCATGTGTAGATGAACATTTCCCTTAAACACTAGCATCTTAAAAATATTACAAAAATTCAATAATAAACCTTTTAATACTTCACAAAATGTTGAATTATCCTCTATAATTTTGTTTAACACACACACACACACACACACACACACACACACACACACATATATATATATATATATATATATATATATATATCAATCCCCTTTTACCATATGAAAATCTAAATCAAAAGACACCTATGGTTAAATGCACATTTCCCAAAGCACCCTTAAAACTAACATCTCATACATATTAAAAAATTTAAATAAATAAATTTACTATAACATAACAATACATATATTTTTTTCCATTAACATACATAAATTACAATAATACAAAATAAATTACAACCATGCCAGTTTCACCATCTTAATTTCATATCTTGCAAAACCATGTGAGCATGAAATTGACGATAAATCGATAACATCACATCTACCTAAATATAGCATATCAACGTTGTTATATTCCCATTTACATAATAATGATAGTTTGCATTTTAAGGAGATGATTAGAGACACATATTCATTCCATTTCATTTCACTTCATTTCTTAACCAAGGAGAGAAAGAGAT
This sequence comes from Taxus wallichiana var. yunnanensis, assembly GCA_018340775.1. Taxonomy (NCBI): domain Eukaryota; kingdom Viridiplantae; phylum Streptophyta; class Pinopsida; order Cupressales; family Taxaceae; genus Taxus; species Taxus wallichiana. The sequence continues at coordinate 491,157,610 of CM031243.1, read as the reverse complement.
AGAGAAGAGAGAGAAACACTATTTTTCCAAAAGTCAATTTCACACAACAAGTCACAATATAGAGTTCCAAAAAGTTATTTACAATTTTTAATAAGTTTCCACGATGGTTTTATAACTTGACTGGGGTCCTACAACTTTCTTTTACATTTTCCTGCTAATTGCAAGGACGCTTAATTTTGGCTCGAAGGCTAAGAAAGTGCGGTCAAAATTGTCTTCGATAAGAAAATTCATGAATGGAGATATCCTATGTGTCTACCTATATAGAAAAAATCCACAGGACTAACATAATTCAGAACTGGAAAATGGTGTAAATTAGTGAATGATTTTCCGAGATCCACCGGTTGTTATCGACCAAGTTTGACCTAGTCAAACAATGTTTGAAGGCCTACAAAACCCCTTTCCAAACTAACCAAAAACATGATTTTCCAAAACCAAAGGTTCCAGGAAATTTTATAGTAAAAATAATCAAGGTTTGCTAAAGCGGTCAAGCATTTCATTATTCAAGTCCCACATGGCGAGCGATATAAAACCCAACTTTTTAATTTAAACAACTTCCTAAAAGTGCAAAATGGGGTAACAGGGCTCCTAGAGAAGTGGCGAAGAGAGTATAAATGGTTGATTGGGGTCAATATAAAGATTGATGTGAATCTCCTCATACCAAAGAGCACATACTGATGTTGACACCTATTTTAGGGGTTTTGAAGGTGGTTTTGTGAATATCCAAAATCACACTTTATTAGTTGTTTATAAGGAAGCGATCGACATCTTTATAAGAATTTAACCTCAACTTGTCAATAAAAAGGGTGTTATAGTAATCTAGTTTGGTTATGAAGTTTGTTAGATCATCTCAAAATGAGGGTTTAAGTCCATGGTTGACTACCAAGGATTATTTGGATTGCACAAGTTATGATATGATGTTTTATTGTTTTGCAAACAAGTCTATTTAAAATAACCAAATTTTTAAGCATCTAATGGTTTAACATTTCTATTATATTGTAACTAAAAAACCAAATTATGCAAAAATTATAAAATATTAAGGTAAGGATACCATGCCTTGAGGAAACAAAGTTGGTCAAAGCGTGGTAGTGAATTCTACATCTCAAAGAGGATTTCATCAAGTGGTTTACACATCCGTAATTCCACCTTTTAAAATTTATTTCAAATATTTTATACCCATTCAAAAAAATGATTTGAGCATTTCCCCACAACGATATCAACTATGAGACAAAGTTTTGTTGAATAACCCCCATTAAAATTTACCATTTTATCTTTTCTAGTTTCTTCCTAACGCAACAAAACCAAGTTCCACAATACCATCTGGATTTAATGGAGTTGATTCACATTCCTTCACTTTCACTAACCATATTATACTTTAATCACAACCATTTTGCTCCAAGTTCTGCAAAATGCATAAATAAGGACAAGCAACTAAAATCATGTACCATATTTATACATATGGTTCTCTCTTAGCTGAAATGCACAAACAACTAGATATACAAAGCCCTAAACAAAAGGAAATGGGTACACCCCAACTAGTTATAATTCCATTGCCACGAAACTCAACATATCGAATTTTTTTCATGGAGAAGGGTTATTCCACAAAATCTATACCCATACCAACCATGATAAGGGTGAGTTGGAATCACGTTTAACCATTAACCATAAATAGATACAAAAATTTCCCAATCCTTACCAAAAACCCTTATTTCAATTTAAGAGAAGAAACATATTAATATACATGAAAATATAGAAAGAACAAATAACTGAGACAACATATTTGAGGAGAGAGTCCATGATTTGTTGATCTAGCCTCCTTTCCTTCCATGCAATAGTCCTCCATTAATGGAGTACAATGGAAAATTGTTTGAAGAAAATAAAGTAAAGGGATCCCCCCAATATTTTGTTAGACAGTTCACCTGCCATGAGTATGCTCCCACGTTTTGCATCTATGTCTATCAGAGCACTTTTAACTACAACATCTAGAAAAAAATCCTCTATCTTTTATGCTTTGATGGACATACATAACCTATTCTAGGCTCGTATTTTGGCACATGATGGGAGTGCATGGGAAAATGTAAACGGGTTTGGTTGGAGTCTGGTTTGTTGCATAGGTGATACAATGTGACTGTCTTGTGAGAAACCCATGTCTCCTGTGCATTGTGACTATCCAAATATTGCTAAATTTACAATTTTATTAGGTTTATGTGGTCAACACCACTTTGGATCTGAAATAAATCACTTGCATTATTATGTAAAGAATGTGATAGGTCTAAATTTTCCTACCACATGCCAAACTTGCTCTCCCCACACGCCTCAACCCACTCACCATAAAAACTCCAACTGCCTCCTCACCGCCACTTCCCATTCTCTTTTTTTAATTTTATTTTTTGATGTGGCACTACATGAAGAAGTGTGAGTTTTCCAAACAGTCACTTATCTATCTCGGGAACGTGGTTGGTGGAGGAGAGCTATGAGTGGATCCAAAGAAGGTGGAAGCAATCACCAACTTGCCAACACCAATAGGAGCCATGAAGACTAGAAATTTTGTGGGAGTGATACATTACACGTAAAAGTTCATTTCGGGATTCTCTGTTATTGTCAAACCTCTACATATAAAATCCGTAAAGAGTAAAGGTTTTTACTTGGGTAAGGAGCAAGATAAAGCCTTTGAGTTATTGATGGTACAATATTAGTCATGCTCCAAGTACTTGTTCTTCCTAATGGGTAGTATCCTTTGAAGTAGAGACATATGTCAACAATTATTCTATATGAGCCATGTTGCTACTGAGGAGGTAATCTAGTTTGTTTTCATTCGAGACCTTTACTTAGCAGTTAGAGGATATTCAGTATATGATAAGGAAATTTATGCGTTAGTTCAGGCCATATGGAGGCATTATTTGTTGGGTAAAAATAATATTGTTTACATCGACCATAAACCTCTCTAGTATTTGCAAGCACATTCAAAATTGCAATAGGAAAGGCACTACAAATGGATGGGATTCCTCCAAAGTTCCATTTGGTGATCAAATACAAGAAGGGTAGTACAAACTTTGTGTCGGACATGTTTTTAGGCCGCCCACATAGGAAAAAAATTCCTTCTTGGCCACTATCTCTTAGATCAAGCCCTTCACGAAGGAAGCTTATGGAGAGGCATATGCCCAAGACAAAGACTTTGGGGTGACATTTCAATAGTTGTAGTCCCAAGGGGCTGAAAGGATGGGGATTGAAGATTTTTATCTCAAGTATGGGCTACTCTACCGATGGGGGAAGCTTTATGTGACAAAATAAGAAATGCTTACATTGATGAGGGAAGTACATACCTCGAAAGTAGTGGGAAATTTTTGTGTTGGTAAGACATTAGCCCACTTTTAAAGGTACATGTATAATCCCAATATACAAGAATAAGTTTCTAAACTTATAAGGGGATGTAAACTTTGTTGTACTAGCAAACCTAAGACTAGGAAGGAGGGTTTGTATATGCCTTTATTGGTCCCTACTCGTCTGTGGGAGGAAATATCTATGGATTTTTAGGAGGACTACCTATGTCTAAACATGGCCATGAATATATCTATGTTTTTTTATAGATTCAGTGAGATGTGTATTCTTATGGCATGTAAAATTACAATAAAAGTACATGAGGCCAAAAATGTTTTCTTTCCTAATTTATGGGTGCATTTTACTTTCTAAAGTCTATTGTTTCTAAAAGGATTCCAAGTTCTTGGGAAAGTTTTGGACTATGTTGTGCGACAAGATGGATATCAAGTTACAAAGGATCACAACCTTTCATCCACATATAGATGTGGTGAACACAATTTGGTAGATTTTATTATAGGGTATCATAGAAAATATCCGAGGACTTGGGATAAGTCCTTAGCCTACATTAAACATTCCTACAACTGGGTAGTACACACATCCACCATGAAGTCACCATTTGAATCATTCTTGGGATATCTACCTATAAACCCACTGGACATAATAGTTGGGTAGCAGGATGAGGAGAAGATATGAGATTCAAAGGTGACTAGAGAAACCAAATTCATTGAGAGGATCTAACAAATCCATCTCAAAGTGAAAGAATAGTTGAAAAAATCCCAATCCAAGTACAAAACTAGACACAATCAGCATAGGATAGAGCACAAACTTCATGTTGAAGACAAATTTTGGCTTTAATTGAGCAAGGAAAGACTACAAAGTAAAGCAAGGAAGCTCAAGCCACTACGATATGGACCCTTCGCCATATTGGAGAAAGTTGGGGAAAATGCTTTCTGACTTGATTTGCCACCATTTATGTGTATGTACTTAGTAGTAAAATGCGAAAAGTTACACCTATATGAGCCATCCATAATTGATGAAGATGAAGGACTCTGGTTTCTACCTTCATAGAATATTAAATTTTAGAATCATGAGGTGAATTGAAGGAGGATGTCGTGCCACAACAAAATTTTAGAGAGACAAGGAGAGGTCCATAGGAGTTTTGGTAGGTTTGACTAAAAGGGAAGACACCAAGGCATGCCTAGTGGTACTCGAAGGAGAAAGTGATGGAATTGTTTCCTCATCTAATCCCCCACTAATATTTTGTGGAACCAAAATCCTCCTCACTAGGGGAGGTGTGATCCATAGGGATCCAAAAAAACACCACTTCATCAGATCATCTAGTACCAAAAGAAGAAAATAAGGAGCAGGTTGTATTTTTACAAAACTTCCACCCTTGCAGAGTGGTGGTCCTATAGCCACTGGTCTTCATAGGGTGGAGGTCCTATAAATTTTGATGGAAAAATAAAATGGAGCATGAACAGTCTCAAATTTGAAGTTTAAGGATTTGTGTCTCTTCCCTTTCATGAACTTTCTCATTCTCCAGTACATGAGAGGACATGAGAAGGGCTATAAATACATGGAGGAGAAAGAGAATTGGGCATCGAATACAATTAGATTCATGGATTAAGTGAGCAAGGTAATCTCAAAGTGCTAGAGTTGAGGTTATATATGCAAGGTGTATGTGGAATAGAGAAATCAAGGATAGGAAAGGAGAGCTTGACATTGTTATCTCTTTTTCTACTTATTATAATCTTTATCTTTACATTGTATTGGCCAATACATAAGTGGGAAAAAAGAGTAGTTTCCATTCCTGGTTGTTTTTCCCTCACACTAGGGTTTCAAGATAAAATTTGTGTGTTGTCTCTCTTAATTTCTTTATCACTCTCTACAATTTTAATTCTAAGGTATTAAGAATTCAATCACTAGCTTTAAATCTGTCATTTTCAAAGGTTAAAATAGAGCAACATTAATTGTGATTTATAATTTTCTAAAATTTGAAGATTACTAACCCTTGATAAGAACCCAACCAGTGAGTGAACTTATGACTTACCATTACACTACATCTCGGACTCCATGTAGTTTTTTTTGAGTGTGTGTGAGGATTTTACCCTAGGATTCCCTTGTGCAAGATGAACTAGATAATGGGCTAGATTTTGTAAATAAATGAAAATATATGTATGGAATAAAATGTACTTCCCCTTCCTATATTTTGGAAGCATAAGATTCAGTCCATTTTTCCTTGTATGGATGCTAGATGGATGTCTTTGAGTTCTATAAATGCCTTTGGATGAAAACTTAGGTGATAGATAGATTATTAGAGTTTGGTCCTTTATTTTGATCATGTATAGATATGTATTTATATGATTCCCTTGGATGAATTTTGTAATTGACAACTAGAAGGCCAACCCATAACAAAATAAGATGCCCAAAAGATAAAAGAGGCTAAAAAAAAAGTAAGGTGGAAATGGGATAGGGCACCCAAATGGGACAAGGGCACTTGGACGTTGGTGTCTGAATTCATGAAAAATAAAGCAATAAAACTTTGATTGGGCTATAGGGTGTGTAAGACCAAATAGAAAATAAGAAACACAGAGAAAAGGCTAAATATAGCTTTGATTACTAGTTTTCTTGATTAGGAATCATGTAAATGCTATTATGCTTTTAAGACCTAAAAAATGTACCCAAGTGCGTGATGTTTTGTCTACATTTACCCCCACATTTGTTATTAATTAAACATAATTTAATTAAAATATGCCTAACTTTAATTCTTGTAGAGAGTGATTGTGATAGCATTTTGAAGATATAAGTGAAAGCGTGAAGTGATAAAAATGAAGCATGACAACTAAGAAAGAGGAAGTGACCTAAGGGTGTAGCGTATGTGTTGTATTGTGTTGTATCTGTTTTTTTCTAGTTGTTATGCTTTTGATTGATGCTACTTATAATGACAAATATGATGTGAAAGAGGGTAAAAGGGTATAAATATGCTCTAGAAATGCTATGTAGAGTAATTTATTTTGGAGATCTCACACCAAGAATTAGTTTTTGGGAGATCTCACACAAATAATGAGTTTTTCAAGTGATCTCATGTCAAGTGAAATTTTTTGGGTGATCTAATGCCCATGGTAGAAGGGTTTTAGAGAGATAGGTCTAGTGTTACTTTCCTTCCATGATTGCTTCCAAATAAGCACCACTATAGATGATACATCCCTGATTTGTTCCTATTATCTGATTGTTCCGAATTAGTTCCAAATTTGTTTTGAATTGTTTTAATTGTATAGGTTGCTCCATTTGAAAGGATATAGAAAGTATTTTTCTACTAGAGGACTATGTATATACTAAAAATCTACTCTATGAAATAGTGTAGACTATGTTAATCGAGAAAGTAATTATATTTTCCCTTAGGACATAGGAACAAAGGGGAGGACTTGGGAACCAAGTGCTACTATCTAGTACTAAGAAATGGTTTTGTGTTGTGATGAGGATCCAAGTCATATTATGGGTTGTTTTGTGACTGTATTTCTATTTTTTCATGTAATTTAAGTCTGCAATGTAGCTTTGAGCTGTTTTAGGGGTGATTCAATCATCAAATTTATCGCTCCTCATTTAGGGTAAATGATATGAGTGTAGGAGTGTGTGGCCCAAAATATAGGACCCGATGTTGTGTTAAAATGGATCCCTACAGGGTGGGCGGGTTGTGTATGGTAGAAACCAAGGCACATGTATACAAGATGGCTAGCAAAATGTGTTAGTGTAATTGAAGAAAATATGCAAGTATAAGACAATGTACCAAGAAAGTAAAAAGACAAGACATACTGCAAAAAGTGGGGTTTAGACATGGGCCATCCTCACAAAGTCATAAGCAAATCGGGGTCAAAGTGGAAAAAAACATATAATGACCATACAAGACATAGGGCAAAGCCACGAAAACAACAACATAGAATGGAAAAAATAAAAAAGTAATATGAATTAGAAAACCATGGTGGAAAATAGTCCTGCAATCTAAATACTACACATAAAGCACTCATTAGCACGTTAGAAAGACAAAAGTATGGCACAAGTGTGTATGTGTCCATGGAAAGTTATGTGCTAGAAAATAGTAGTAAATAATGAAATAATAGCACATGTAGCGTGTAAGAGTAGTAAATGTAGATGCCCTCAAGAGCATCGGTGGGACTAGTAAAGGTATAGTACCAAGAATCATTTTGTATATAAGAACCTATAAGATCAACATCCACGACTAGAGACCAAGTGAATGTACATGTGTATATAAAGAGATAATGACATACAAAGTATCTAACTCACATAGTGAGCAAAGTGTGATCATGTAAGTAGAATAAGATAGAAAAAATATATGCACCAAGATATACAAATGAAATAAGTGATTGGAATGGATTGGTATGTAATGTGTGAAAATGATAGCAGTGGCATTCCCAATAGGATGTGTAGGATATGAGGTTAATTTATAAATTCCCCCTCAACAATCAGAAATAAACCATAGAACAAGAGAGCATGTCATTGTGAAATGGTTTGAAAGTATGCACTAGAAAGATAGATCATGAAACATAGAGTGTGAAATGTGGATGTGGCGAGGTTTATTTCAAATTTAGACCCTCAATAGTTGAGTATGAACTATGGAGCTAGAGTAAGTATAAAGCACAGAGCGTAAGAGTAGAAATTGTAGATACTTGATGATGCTAGGAGGGGGTCAAGTAAGAATGATTCTCTCCAAGTGTTTTATGTGTATAAGAATAAAATAAAATCATCTAAAAGATCATCATTATCGGGATCAAATATAATTGGATTTGGGTATGAAAATTTATAAGCAATAATATGGGGTTGATCATATAAAAGAGACCTTGTGGCATAAATTTTTCATGCCCATAACATATTCTTCATTAGTGAAATGTGGTTGTAGACAACCATGTGTATACCAGCATGTTAGATTTTGAGTGTAGCAAAGAAATGAATCATTACAAAAGAAATGCATCCAAAAGGCATGGGAAATGTGATACTAGTGTGATTAGGATCTAAAGTGCCACCAATATAGTCGAGCCAAGACTACCCAAGTGTAAATAAGACATTAACAAGGAGTACATGCAAGGAATAATAATAAATGGAAGACATGAAGGCCATAAGTAGTAGTAGAAAAGAGACATCCATGATAAAGCCAAGAAGAATGACGTGGTGGGTGGAGATTAACAAGTGTGGATATAATTTGGGCTAATCCATCATGCATGAAAATGGTGTTAGAGTAAGTGGGATTGAATGGAATATGAGGCCAATAAGAGTTATGTATGATAAGATCACATGTGAAAGGAGGTACCGTTGAGGTAGGTGGTATGACTTCCAATGTATGGATAAACCCCTGAAAAGTATCATAGGAATAGTAGGAGAGAGTTTCTTGATTTTATATTCTCTAGGGACAATAAGCAACAACATTTTCATTTAAGTAGGACTCATCTATCTCGATAGGATTAAATTTAAGATTGCATAGTGTGTCATCATTAAGCTTGAAAACATCAACCTCATCATTAGAATTGACATTCCTCACATTGGCATGTTTAATATAAGTATCAAGGATAATTGTAGGAGTGGTGCGGATGTAGGAGTGAGAGGATTCTTGATAGGTGGAATAGTGGTAGCTATAGGAGTAGACAAGGTGGATGAAATGATATCATTAATATGGGTGGGAATGGAAGGTATGCTTATAGAGGTGGAAGAATGATGCAAAATACTAGATTTTCCAATAGCATATGTACCAATAATATTATTATATGGAATAGGATGAAATGGAGGAATAGGCATAGAACTCACAAGGTCTATGCGAAAAACCTTGAATGGATTAGGGTCAACGGTAATGGTATATTCATAGCCATTATGTAAGAATTTAATACACTGTGATTAACTATAGAAGGGACAACATGTATTGGAAGAATCCATGGTCTACCCAAATAGAGATTAAAGTGAAATAAGGTATTGATAATGAAGAATACCATAGGAACAATCATAAGCCCAACTAATATAGGTAAAGTGATAGTACCTAGACATGTGCAAGTAGTGAACTCTTAACCACAAATGAGAGTAGATTTTTAGTAATTGGATGATTAAATAAAATGTGGAAAATATGTTCTAAAGTTAATCTAAACTAGTAAAAATTCTTAAATAACCAATATGAGATGTAAAATAAGTGCTACCATATTTTATTTGATATTTAAATGAAATGCAATAAATGAAATAGTATTGATTAGGGTACTAACCTATAAATTACTTACCTTGTTGTGTTGCTAGACTGTGATGACCTGATAGGTGAACAACACAAAATATGAAGTTACAACCAAGAAAGTTGTAGCACATGGGGATCTATCTGTATTGGGGCACCTAGAAGTGTATTGGGGCACTTATGGGTGCCTCAGTCTCTAATCTAGGTGCTTTGGCCTACAGAAAATCTCAAGATCTAGTTCTGACTATGTCGCTAGTTCTCTACATTACCTTTGTCTTGGTCACTAGGTTGTCCCAATAAACTCACTCATGTCGTTATAGTTGTGTGATGATAATCTACCTTTAAAACCCCATACAAAATTATCAAATCCCTAAAAATGAAAGATGAAAATGAAGGGGTAGGTCGACCTTTAGCTGCCACAATGGTGGACTTACAACTAAGTGTTACACTACATTCTAGACCCAATGTAGTTATGTGTGCTTGTGTGTGCAATTGTGTTCCTAGGGTGCCCTAGCGTTAATGACACAAAATTAGGGGAAATAACTAGATGTAAAAATTCAAATGGTGGATGGAATAAAATGAATAAAACCCTTTCCCCCTATGTTTGTGTGATGATGTAGAAGATGCCCAAATGCAATCCTTTGCCTTAGTAGATAGCTAGCTCTTGATAATAGATAGTCTACCCATAAGATAGTGAGTATGTTATGTTTATATAGGGATCTCTTGCTCAAATTTCAACACTAATGGCCTGACATTATGACTAACATAGGTGAATGAGTCCATAAAACCATAAAGACCGACCTTGAATAAATAAATTAAATGCAAGTATTACGGGGACCATGGTTCCTAAAATTAAGGACCGGGGCACCCATGGGCACCCCAGCACAACCCTTGGCCACCTAGTCAGGGACTAGGGATGACAAATGACCAAATTACGACACCTAATACTCATTGAAAGATGATCAAAACTGTGGAGATAACTGACAACTATGCAATAAAAATGACAATGATAACTAAGTGATGAAAAAAACTAGGGGATGAGCCATTAGTGAATAATTTCTTACGTGAGATCCATATATAAAATAACATACTTGGCGGTAATAATGTAATAGTAAGTGCATGATTTTGTGACTATATTTTCCCCCACTTTATGTTGGTGAGTTAAATCTTGCTAATATAAAGTAGATAGAAATGTGTACCTAAGAGAAAGTCAGAGATGCCCATGATGAAGTAAAACGTATAAATGTGTAGTAGAAACATGCCTAAAGAACCATATAGCATGTCAAACCATGGATCAACAAGTTGATCCATGTAACGTAGTAAAAAGCATAGTGTCGTGATGAATTTTCTAAATGAAAGTGATGATTGTGATGTTGATGATTTCAAGCGTTTTAAGATGCCTATGAGATGGGGTAGAGAGTGATCAATCCCTAAACCTGAATGTGTGCATATGAATAACCAACCGGGGATTTGGTAATCCTACCACTAGAGGAAGAGTGTAGGGAGAAAAGTGTGTTATTCTCCAATAACTAACTACATCCTCAAGATCTAGCCACTGTAGATGGACTCGGATCAAAGATTTGTGGTTTCTAGATCTAGAAAATTTTGATCAAACAATTGACCCATATAGGACTGGTATAGGAAAGGAACTCTTGCCCCCACTCCATGAGTGTCTTCACAATGTGAAGGATTGCAAGTTAGGTCATCTAAAAGCAAGCACAAAGTAGATGATGGCTTCTAATTTATGTCATCTTGAAGTGAACGTTAAATGTAGAATAAATTCCCAAGTTAGGTCATTTGGGAAAATAGTGAATGCATTTTCCTAAGCTAGGTCATCTATTAGGCCTCATGTAACTCCCATGTTAGGCCATCTGAGAAGCCAATTGTATTGAATTTATATTGATTGAATGACATGATTTTGATTGTTAGAAGTTTGAATGCATTAATTGGTTGATTTCTTTATTCAATTGGTTACTCGTGGAGAGATGTTACACTTGTTTGCCCCCAGATTAGGTCATTATTTGGAATCGATAAAAATTGGTAAATGATCACATGTAAATATTTTTAAGGATTTTTACCTCCAGGTTAGGTCATTAGGGGGAAATGATGAAATGTCACATAGAAAAATTGTATTATTTTTTGTTGCCCCCAAATTAGGTCATTAAGGGGAGTTGATGGCAAAATGTCACACGGTGAATTAGTAATTTTTTTGGAATTTTCACATTAGTAGTGTTTTAAATGCATGATGAAGTAAGGGGAATTATAGGATGACCCCAATGATATGGCCCCCTTTTGGCAAAAGGATAAGTGATGAGAAGAACGAACACTAAGCTAAAAGTAAGCATGATAGATGTATAAAGTGGTAAAAATAATGAGAATTTGGATAATTTGAATTGAAAATAATGTCGAAATATATCATATGCACATAAAGAGTCTAGTATGGTGGTAGGTGGAATTCTAAATATATGATCAAAATGGTGTAGTTTGAATTAATAGAGAAAAAGTGCCTGAAATAATGACTATATTTATGTAGGTGAAAAAGGAACTATAAATAGTAAGGTGAAAAAGTGATTAGTCACATTATTTATCAATCGATTGCACAAGTGAGAGTGACCATGGGTGAGAGAAAATGTTGCTGCAAGTGAGAGCACCATGTCCTATCGAGTTTGAAAGGGTGGTGACTATCGTAGCATCATGCACTACCCGAGAGTTGGTACACAACATGTTTTACAAAAATGTTTGGTGTATGAGTCATTTTTAGTGAATTTTTGCAATTTTGAGAATTTTAATTTTATTGGCAATTTTCACTGGACAATAGCGGTGAGGGTGTTAGTGACCCTTAGGATAGGAGCACATAGAACTAGGCACTAGTTTCTTTCTTCTAGGATCCTAAGTCATGCATCTAGTTGCCATGGTCTAGAAAGTTTGTATGTGGCCTAAAATATTGTAAATCAAGTTTGTAGTGTGTAGTGATGTGATGAGTGTGTTTTTGCTTGTATAGTGTTCTAATGTTGTGTTTTTGTTGTTTTGTGGTATGCAAAGGGATATCCACTCAAGGGAGTTTTATATAGGTTTCTATTGATCATATTGGTTATTTTAGGTTTATCTGATGAGGATTGTGATGTGATGGATAGTGTCAGTCTATGACACATAGCACAGATGGGGGATGTGCCCCATAATATGTCAATGTTGACTGCACTATGTGGAAGATGGTGTGAAGATACATGTACATTTTGGTTACCTACATGGGAGATGACCATGACTCTAGAGGACGTGTATCGTATACTACGATTTCCTATAGTTTGGGAGAGGGTACAAATGATGCCATTGGAGGATATGGATAGGAAGATGCAAGCAAGCGAGACACTATTTTATAGGGATGGACACCTGTTAAGGCTCATATCAATTTATATGTTATTATGAGGTTTGGTGTTCCACTTTTGTGGAATTTTATAGTAGTTGTGATTGCATCTTCTATAGCAGTGGAAGGAGGCGGTGTAGGAATCTTGTATAAGATTCTTGATATTTTTCATCATATAGAGGAGGGTAGTACGAGATATGGATGGGCATGATTTGTGTTGACCCATCTATATATAGATATTTTTATCCATTTACTCATGAAGATAACAATGATGGGATAGGAGGCACCAAACTATTGCATGTGTGGGACTATGAGTATATAGCTAGTGTTGAGACCAGTTGGGGGCCCACGAGAAGAATGGGACAAGCCTAACATATACACACCGAGGTGGGTTAGCATTCGTGGTCACCAGATGGATACTCATACCTACAGAGCACTAATAGATAGGATGGAACTCAAGGAAGTTACATGGAGGCCATATTGTGACTATGGAGGATTTCCCGAGGATGTCATAGAGATTTGGTGTATTTAGAGGATGATGTGGCTGGAGGGTATATTTCCAGGTGTAGCGAAGCTCTTCCAGGTGGAGCGAGTATTACGTCAGTTTGATATGGCCTAGTATGTTCCCTTAGAGCCATATATATAGTTGAGAGCTATTAGGGCCTCGAGGAGGGTAAGGACCTGGACCAGGCCCACTAAGAGCAACTAACACCTGCTGGTCCAGATGAGGTAGATGTAGTGATTGAGATGGTAGATGCGGATGATGTTGGTAGTAGCGAGGTGTGTTGCGCATGGTTGGTAGTGCATCGATGGGTATTATTATTCCCATTATTTTCATAGCTTGTGGGGTTACCATTTTTAGGAGGGAGGAGTGGGAAAAGCACATGTCTCTAGACCCTGTAGCAATAGTTTTAGTGGAGCATGAGTATCTAGATGCACAATTGTGTTATATATGTTATTGTGGGTTTATGTTTAAGTGATTTTTGTCTAATGTGTTGGTTTTGTTTATTTTTTAGGTGATGCATATTGGTCCCTGATAGTCGATACATCCATCCACCTTGACACGAGAATGTGGTGACCGACATGCTTAGTGGTGGTATACTTGAGTGAGAGGATGACATAGCAGGTGAAGATGCCCATTTATTTGATTTAATGGTCGTAGCAGCAACCACATGTACAATATTGCTATCTGAGAGGGATGAGGCACGTAAGGAGATTCATCAAGCTAGAGAGGTAGTTGGTGGTGGTCCCCTAGCATAGGATGTATTTTTTTGATATGTGGATTTACATTGGCAGTTCTCGAGCACTCTAAAAATAACACCTTACTATGTAGGCAAGTGGATAGGTATCGAGGCTGTGAACAATGACGATGAGTTTGTGGCAAGGCATCTCTACGGCTCTGGCAGTACCGAGAGAGATAGTGATGATGAGTTTCGATTATCATGATTATATATAATGTAGGGGAGTTTCCCCCAGTGACTAGTGTACTTGTTATGTATGATCTCATGTGATTTATATATGATTGAGTGTATTGTTTTTTCATATTGATGTCGTATTATTTGGTGATTATTGTTGAAATGTATGTAATGTGTTGTTACGATGATGTAGCATGTGCATAATGATGAGCTAAATGAAATGTTTAATAAATAGAATGTATAATGTCATAATTAACATGATGATGATAGTAAAGTAAACATAAAAATAAATGATGTATAATGATCGAACTAAAGTGTGGTGATGAATGCATGTCATAATGATGTAATGTGATCATAACGTGTTAGTGTAATGAATGGGAGGAAAAAGTGTAGATGCTCCCAATGCATGGATGAGTAGGATCATTGAGTTAAGATCCCTCAACAGTCAAGAATTAGCCATGAAAAGTAAGATTTCATCATCGGGAAATGATTGAGGTGCGCTAGATGAATGATGGAGAACGTGATGAAAGAACTAGAGAAGAGGGATAGTTTTTCCACCTGCACTTATCTCCACATAGAAGGAGAAAAGGAAGAAGAGCCTAGAGGTCTCCATTTTCACCAAACAGATATTTATCAACACCTCCTCCTAGTAGGTGGTTCTTTCAATCAAGAATGATGCTTAAGTCGATCAGGATGGCACAACCAAATCCTTATGTCAATTTCACTGGCAGCATTCCACTCACTCGAATACAAAAATCTAGTCCCGGTGGCAGCATTAAAGAGCATCCCATATTTGACTGGAGAAAACCAAACTTCTCCTAGTGACCACATTCAATACATTACAAATGTTTGTACAATCCATGAGATCATTGAGATGGACATTGCACTCAAGCTTCTAGCCTCTTCACTTAAGGGTAAAGCTTCACAATGGTTCAGGAGCTTAGAAGCGTGCTCTATTTAAACATGGGACCATTTGTGCAGAGCTCTTCACGACCAGTTTGGAGAAAAGGGAGATAACCTATCCTTGTTGGAGAAACTAACAACAATCAAGAGAGCTCGAACGAGCGACGGATTTCAACCTCAAATTTCAACGAGACTTGGGACATGATTCAAGCGGTAAATCCCCAGAAGAAGGTGCCTTCTTATACTTTCTTAGAGCTTCAAATTCTAATATTGTTTTAATGATTTAGTCAATGGGAGGCATAACCTTACATGTAGCTTATAGCCTTTCCATAGGAGCTGAGAATCATTTAATTCATGTTGGAAAACTTTCTCCTAGGCCATCCATGCCTCTATACCCCGAATTAGGAAACCCAAGTACCAGCCAGACACCCACATTAGCTCCTATACCTACTCCTAGGAGTCAAAGTTCAGCTGAAGCCTCCACCTCATCATCTAACACCTCAAAGGAGCTTCAGGAAGTTATGAAACAACTTCAAAACCTAGGGAATGAGTTAGTAACCATCAAAAGACAAAAAGCTTAGAATTCCAAGCCATATTAGCCTCGAGTCTCAATATCTGGATAGACCCTCGTATCGAGAAAAATAGACCACCCGGCTCGGGCTGTCAAATCGAGTCAAGACAAAGGAAAACCTCAAGTTGTTAGACCTTTGGTCATATGATCCAAACACAACTTCAACATCAAGGGCATTGGTTCCAAAGCACAAAATAACATGACACAAGAATATGATTGGTGTTTCTGTGCAATCAGCCACATAATCAATCCATGTGCCTCAATGGTCCACTAAAGTAGGCCTTGATGGTACGGACCACTAGTGTGTTGTAAGAATCTAGCCAAGAAGAAAATCAGCAAAGAAGGAGCCCAAAGAAGAGGAACCTCCAAGTTAAATTATGCTTGTCAATTGGCAAGCTAAATAATTCTGTGGAATGAATCAGATCCTTATCAAAGTATAGTTGTTAATACACGGTCCAAAAGAGAAATATTGGAGAGGGACATTCACCAAACTCAGGTAATCCTCAATCCTCCATTACTCCACAAGGTATTGGCATTCAAAATACAACTCCCAATATGCAGAGTCAATCCAAACCACCTTCCAAATCTACTCAAGCACCGGTTGTAACAACCCATGTGTAAGATAAAAATGTGCCAGGGAAGGGGTAGCAGAAGGATAGCTCATTTAATATCATTGATCAAATGAAGAAGATAAGTGTGAACATTTCACTATGGGAGTCACTGGCCATTCCAGGACAGAGGGATCTATTGCAGACTGTTATGGCCAATTGGTCAAGCTCAAATCAACCCCCTAACCAGCAAGAGAAAGTGCTTACCAATGCGTCTCAACCTGGAGGAAACCATGGAGAACAATAAGGTAAGAACCTAAGACCCTCCTTCATCCATTATATGTTTCATTAATCATTGGGACAAATTGGTGCATAATTGCATGATTATTTGTGGGCAAGTAGTTCTATAATGCCCAAACAAATAGTAATTGATCAACCTGGGTCTCTAGTATGAAGTCATCTCTAGAGGGGTAGTACAATTGGATGGGACAACAGTGAAAACTATTGGAGTCATCAAGGATCTGAGCCTCACTCTGCATGCCTTCCCTAATGTGATTGTATTGCAAAATGTATTAATCATAGACTTGCCACCACATTTTGCATTATGTTTTTCTAGGACTTCACTACCAAAATTGGAGGCTATTTTTTGTTCACTAGTCACATATGATTTTTAGAACAAGGTATGGAGTGAAGGCCACAATCAGATTTGAGCCCATAGAGGATTACCACATTGAGTCTTATGTGCCTAGCCAATCAATGCAAATTGTTTCAGCTTTTGATCAGGAGGACCTCCTAAACACTTGTGAAGCAGATACCAAGGTGGGGTGTATCCCAGACTTGACTCTCGATGAATGGGTGGTCAAAAGACATGCTTTTGACCCCTATAAGGAGATGGAAGAATTTGAGCTAGGAGTCTACTACCTGCATGAGGAGAATCATCCTCTTCCTGACATCATTAAGCCGAAACACAAAGATGACAATGAAGTATGGAAATTGTTCTTTGATGGCTCGAGAAGTAGGAAAGGAGCTGAAGGAGGAGCTATGATTGTGTCACCCCAAGGTATGAAATACTACTCATCTTTTTGTTTCCAATTTGCCTATTCAAACAATACAATAGAATATGAGGCTTTGGTTCATGGATTGCATTGGGCTAGAAGATGAGGAATCAAGAACTTGCAAGTGTTTGGTGACAGTGAACTGGTTGCCAATCAAGTCAAAGGACAAAATTTTGTCAAGAATGACCTGCTCAAGAGCTACAAGAATAGGGTATGGGATCTCATTGAGGATTTTAAGCCTTCAACATTGTGTCCATACCCAGGAAGGAGAATGAAGTTATTGATAGGCTTACAACAGTTGGAGAAACATTTGATGTGGTTGACAACATCAAGAGGGACAAAGGATAGCCACATATCCATGTGATTGTGAGGCCAACAGTTCCAGATAACAACACATGTTGGCAGGTGTTTGAGAATGATCATAGATCATCAATTTTTACAAGAGGAAGCTGAATTCTCAACTAGGAATCAAGATAAATTAGAGCAACAATATGGAGATCAAGTAGTGCAATACATACAAACAAGCTTCCCAAAGGTTTAGTGACATTAGAATCTATCTTCAATCCTAATGATTAGTTTTGAAAAGAGAAGGCTAACATACAGATCAAAGGAGAAGATTTAGAGTCAATTCTAGTTAGAAAAGGAAAAACACTTCAAATTGGAAAAGTGGCCACCAAGAAAGAAAGGTATGAATTCATGAAACTTTTGCCAAGAGTTTCCAGATGTATTTTCTTGGAGCTATGAAGACCTAAGAGGGTTCAATCCTGAAGCTAGCACAACACACAATTGAACTAGATCCAGATGCTAAGCCCATTAGGAAAAAGCAGAGACCATTCAATCCACACATTGAACCTCTGATGAAGAAAGAGCTAAACAAGATGATAGAGGCAAGTATTATATTTCCAATCAAACACTCAAGTTGGGTTGCAAACTTGGTCCCAGTTAGGAAGAAGAATGGAGAGATTAGATTGTGTGTAGACTTTCGAGACTTGAACAAAGCATCCCTCAAAGACCACTACCCACTCCCCTCAATGGAGAAGATTTTGCAAGTGGTGTCTAGATCAGAGAGATTCTCCCTCCTAGATGGCTACTCTTAGGGTATAACCAAATAATGGTGAAAGAAGATGATCAGTTCAAAATGGATTTCACCACCAAATGGGGCACCTATGCCTACAAAAAAATGCCATTTGGATTGTCTAATGTCAGAGCCACTTTCCAAAGGGAAATGGATATGGAATTCAAAGGGTTGATCAACAAAATAGTACTGATATATCTGGATGACATCATTGTGTTCTCCAAAAATGCAAAGTGGATCACCTTTTTCACCTAAGATAGGTATTTCAGAGATGTAGGAGATTCGGGGTATCATTGAACCCTAAAAATGCATATTTTTGGCCCATGAGGGTAGGCTTCTAGGCCATATTGTGTCAAAGGAGGGTTTGGAAATTGACCTAGAGAGGGTTGAAGCAATAAAAGCATTTCCATTACCAAGCCATAAGAAATCTCTTCAAAGTTTCTTAGGAAAGATCAATTTTGTTCGTAGGTTTGTACCAGACTTTCTTTGCCCTTGTCAAGCCAATAATGTTGATGTTGAAGAAGAGCTTGGAATTTAGGTGGACAGCTGAAGGAAGAGCAAGATTTGAGGCCATCAAAGAAGCTATATCACAAGCCCCAACTCTCGTGAATCTAGACTTCTCTAAGGACTTCATACTATATGCCTTTGGTGGCAGTGACACAATTTCTGCAATCTTAGTACAACAGAACAAAGAGGGTACAGAGCAGCCAATTTCCTTCTTCAGCCAAGGTCTGGAAGATTATGAAGTGAGATACTCCTTCATCGAAAAGCACATCCTTGTAGTGATCAGAGGGTTAAAGAAGTTTAAACATCTAGTTTCAAACAATAAAATCCAACTATTAGTCTCCCATGCAGGAGTTAAAGACTTCCTTCTCAGCAAGGATCTGAATGAAAAACGTGTAGGATGGATCACTCGTGTCATGGAGTATGACATTGAGATCAAGGTTACTAAGCTAGTCCATGGGAAGGGATTGTGTGAAAATTGGCCTCGAGTCAACAAGATGAAGCAAGTGGTGAAAAGGAAGTTGTTTTTGTCCTGCAAAATAGTCAAGAGGAAGAAAATGATGATGTGCCCACTCCTTGTTGGACTCAAAACATTATGCACAAATAGGCCTATGCCCTCTAGAAATGAGTAAAACAAAAAGGAGACACTTCAGACTACAAGCCATCCCATACGTGCTTATTGATGGCATCTTGTTCAAAAGGGACATCAATGGCGTTCTGTTAAGATGCATTGGGATAGATCAGATTAGAGAGAGTGTTACAAGAGTTCCATGATGAAGCAGTTGGAGGCCATTTTTCTCCATGGGTGATACACTCAAGATCATGAAGGTGGGTTATTATTGGCCCAGGTGTTTAGTGACTGCTATGCATGGATCAAAAAGTGCAAGAATTGTGCATTCTTTAGAGGAAAAGAAAGGCTAAAGCAACACTTCCATTGCACCCAATTTCAGTTGACCAGCCATTCATGTAATGGGGATTGGACTTCATTGGGGTCATCAATCCAAATTTGAGCCAAGGCCATAAATGGATTTTGACAAGCAACAGACTATTTCACCAAGTGGACCGAGGTAGTGGCACTCAAAGAAGCTAATGAGTCTAGCATACTAGATTTCTATGAAGGGATAGTGACCAGATTTGGAGTGCCAACCACCATTATATTAGACAATGCATTGGCATTCATAGGTTCCAAAATCATAGAATGGGCTCATTAGGAATGGGATTTACTTGAGCACTTCATCAAACTATTACCCTCAAGGTAATGGCCAAGATGAGTCCACAAACAAGAACCTGCTAAGGATTGTCAGAAGAACTCTTGATGAAAATAAGAGAACTTGGCACACAAAACTCAAATCAGCCTTATGGGCTGATAGGACAACACCCAAGAGGTCTACAGAGCTCTCCATTCAAACTTGTCTATGGGAAAGAGGCAGTGTTGCCTATATCACTTGAGTTGCCAGCATTGGAACTCATGAAGTAACTGGAGATGTCTGAGTTTGAACCAATGGAGGCCAGGTATGCGAAGCGATGGAATTGGAAGAAACCAGAGAGCATGCACTTCAAACAATGGAGAAGGATCAGGTCTCAATCAAGAGATGCTTTGATAAGAAAGCAAAAACAAGGACTTTTCAAGAAGGAGACCTAGTTTTGAAATGGGATGCAGATCGGGAAAAGCCAGGAAAACACTCCAAATTTGATGCCATTTAGAGTGGCCCTTACATGATCATAGAGTGCAAGAGTAGCAATGCCTTCCAATTGCTAAATTGGATGGAAAAAAATTGTAGATCCCAGTAAATGGGATCCATCTCAAACATTTCTACTGAATGGGAAGTTTCCACCCCTGTAAATATTAGCATAGGTTTTTTATTTCCCTAAGTGTGTATGCACATTGTTTTGTTGTAGTGTAGTTTTGTTTCCCTAAGTGTTGTGGCACAGGTTCTTTGTTGCTCAGGTTGCGTCGTTACACAATCCAACGTGCCTCCAAGTGGATGTGTTATCCCTTTTAGTATTCATAGTAGGAAACTCATAGTTACTATAATAGTTGCCATCTTCAAAAGAAAACAAATGCAGAGCAACTAAAATTGTCATCTTCAAAACAGTCCATTCAGGGACAGGTGAAAGCCCCAGGTCGAATCAAATTTCTACTCTCAGAAACCATTGTCTCGAGTTTTCTTATGAAAATTGAGACTGCAGATGGTCGGGCTCGTGGATTAGAGGCAGATCAAGTACCAGGCCATCATTCTCGACTCCATGCCCAATGGACATAACAAGGCAACTGGTCCTCTCATCTAGCAGGTAGATACCCCTACGAGTCACCAAAATTGTTATCCATATTTTCCCCCCCAAAAAAATATTGGATCAGCCATGACCCCACATAGAAAGAACTAGAGAAATCACATTTGAATCCTACAAACAGGTTGCAGAGGGACTCTACAATGGAGTGAGGGGCCTGCTGAAAGATCAAACGACCCTGCATAGGAGAATTTCAAAAATGGCTTTGTCGAGTGAATCTGTGCCTTAAATCCATTAAACAAATTATAGAAGGCTCAGAAATGGAATAGTAGGGTTGGGGAAGGAGGAGATAGTGTCAAAGAAGCTAGAAGGCTCAAAGAGAAGAAACAAAGTGAAGGTTTGAAGTCTTTGGGCTCTAGAAACGGTTCAAAACGAGTCCAAAATTGACTAAGTATGGAGGAGATAGTGGATGTTGCCAAGTGTCCAAGCAGTGCATCTCCAAAGTTGAATCCAAAAAGGAAACTTGAACAAGTGTCAAGCCCCCACGTGTCCCAGGCCCAAAATGGAGGCAGAGTCAAAGCTAAAAGTCAAAAGGTGGACAAGGCGGGCCTAAAAATACTAAGTATAGAAATGCTAGCAGAGAAGCCACACACGTGCTAGCATCCCCAAAAGGGTAATCCAAAAGTGGAGACTCAAATGAGCATGAGCTCACCACATAGTCCAAGGTCCGAAAAGGTAAGAGGGAGGTCATTGAAAAGTCAAGAGACCTCATGGAGGCTTCCACATGTCAACTCGATGCTCCTTCAAAGGAAAATCCTGAGCGGGATTTTAAGTGAGCGTGGAGCCTCCACACGTCTAGTTTCATAAAGGGACATGGTTGAGTTGAATAGTCAATGCATTGAGAGACAAGCCAGCAGAGGGTGCCAAGTGTCCAAATGGCGCTAATTCAAGAGAAGAATTAAAGGGAGGTTTCAAGCAAGCGCCAGGCCACGCGTGTCCCCGGTCAGATATATGACCCCGCCGAGAAAAGGACTTAGCCAAAAACATAAGGAAATTGAGCAAAGGTCATGGAGGAAACCATGTGTCAACCTATGCCACTCCAAAAGTAAAATACAGAGGCTGCCCTCAGACATGCGCTAGCCCTCCACGTGTCCGGTTTCAAAAGGGGGCCCGTTTTCAAACTGGTTTTCCCACTATTTTTTGTATGGACCGATTCAAATTTCAAATGGGCATATCTTTCGACTCGGGGCTCAAAATCCAGCAAATCTAGCACCATTGGAAAGATCTCGGCCTCATCTACACCATGAAGATCTGAAACTTTAAGTTTGGAGAGGTTAGGTGGGAGAAAAATGAAGAAACATCTTTGGGCCATTAATGTACAGGATCTATTTTTCCCCAACAACTAGATCGGATTCGATCTGATCCATCGTTTCCTCCTCCTTTGAGGCATCAAAAGTAATTGATGTAGTCAAGACAAATTTGGGGGCAGATTTTGTAGGAGGCATTGATAGCAGTGGTTGAACTTGAACTATTTTTCCGCTTCTCTCTCTTTCTTCCTCTATGTTGAATCTATAAAAGTAGGGTTGGGACTCATTGTAAAGGGTTGGACATTCTTCTATTTTACAAGCTCCCCTTTTCCTCTGGAAAACAAATTCATGG
The DNA here is from genome assembly GCA_018340775.1 of Taxus wallichiana var. yunnanensis. Taxonomy (NCBI): domain Eukaryota; kingdom Viridiplantae; phylum Streptophyta; class Pinopsida; order Cupressales; family Taxaceae; genus Taxus; species Taxus wallichiana. The sequence continues at coordinate 491,134,755 of CM031243.1, read as the reverse complement.
AGTTTCAGACCTTCCATTAGATTGCAACATGTTTTTCCTTTTGGCCATTTTGTAAATGCATTGTATCAAATCTGCAGAGCAATAATACATGTTTGTGGCTGATTTTTGACCCTTTCTTGTCTTCATTTCTCTCATATGGTCTTTCATTGCAAAATTGGTTATTTGTGCTTGATTATTGTATGCATTTTTTGGTTTGTGCCTATCAGCAAAACAAATGTTCATCATTCCTTTGGTGTATCACCTGGTTAGCTTAGTTTTAATTTCTTGCATTCCTTTCATCCTTGTCTCCTTGGCAATATTAGATTAGGTTTAGGAATAAATCCTTTGCAAATTTCACATATGCACCTAGACAAAGGAATAGGAACAACCTTAATCTGGAGAGTTTTCCCATTTGCAAAGTCCCACACTTTTGGGGAAAACTCAATGTTATGTAAATCACATCAAATGCCGAGCGTGGTCTCTAATAACCCCCATAAGATCGATATCCCAATAGGTTTCCTTCCTCTTTCTTGATCTCGAGCATTGGAAACCCTAGGTTGACCTAGTGTAATGGTTATTTCCTTTGGGTATAATATCATAGCAGTCCCTATACCCACTTTGAATTTTATCATTGTGTTTTTGGTATTTGTGTGTCTCTTACTCATTATCGTGATACCCTAGTTGAATGGATTATAGAAGTGTATGTTGTTTAGACACATTTTTGTGTTATACACCTAACATGACCGTTCTTAGTAAGTAATATAAAATCCATATTTGATTTTTTTTGTATTTAAGCATGTAAGAAGTTAGATGTATCATTAGTTTGAGCATCTAATTTTGTGACATGACAAAAGACCTTTTTCCCAACATTCAGGGGAATAAAATTACAACTGCTAAGAACAAGAGGTAATTTTTGTAACATGTGACATGTTTCTTGTACACTCATGTCATACTCAACATCATCGTCAGTTAACATTTTGTGAAAGGAAATATATGTTGGTTGCTTAGGGTTGGAGATGGAAGAAATTCTTGAGATCATTTGATGGTATGATTCATAATGTTTTCTACCTACATAGAAGTTTTCACAATGTATTAGTAATTGCATATTGAGAAAGAAAGGAAGACAATCAAGATTTGCTCTCGAATAGACAACATGTTGTGGTTGTGGATGTTGAGTCTATTGTCATTTCGGCTAGATGGTAGTTGATCTTTCTTCCAACATCTACATGTAGTCTTGATTCAACTCACATGTCTCATGGTGGTTTAAAGGGAAACTATATGCCTATTCTTTTTTTTAGAGGAAAGCTTATTCAAAGCATTTGGTGTGACATTGAACACATCTCAACAATTATTATAGGTTAGAAAGAGTATTGATAACCATTATCTGTTGTGTGTTTAATAGGCATAGGTGCTCTTCAATGCAACATTGAATATATTCTATCCATCAAGCAAAGGGTCGGGGGTTCCATTCATAAATAAACTGGTCTAAGTACGTATTCGTAGATTAAATATAAGATATGTCATCCCATTTATTGTCTCAAAGATCCAACACATCCTGGAAGCCCTAAAAATATAGGTACATGTGTAAATACTTAATGTTTTCACTCATACTTGTAAGAGGGGGGATAACATATATTCAAGATTGTAATTTACTAAACAAAATAGAGAAGGGAAATAAATCTTACCTACACCAATAGTCACGAGCCCCAAGGTTTTTTATAAGACTTCTTCATGAAATATTATGAATCTTTGATGAAGGAATGTAGAAACATGATGGGGGTTAGAAATAATGTTAATTTTTCTCTATCTCTTCGCACTGTGAGGGTCGAGTAAGTACAAAGCCAACCATAATTTTACAGGTTTGGCCATTTGGTGTTGGATGCACTTAGAGTAAACAATAGTGTGGGGAGGGGGCTAGTTGTTTAATCACTTCTGAGAGATCACGGCCTCTAAGTTTTGACAAATTATAATGTGTTCCTCACAATAATTTCGTACTCATCATTGAAAAAGCATGCAACATGCGACAAACAATTTTTGTGAGTAGAGACGTATTTCAATGTGACGTATTTCTTTCAACCTAAGATAAAAACATAATTAAATATTAAGTAGAAACAATCATGTTTTATTTTTTGATGTCCTGGGAAAAGTGGATTTTAAGTGACCAACCAAGTATAAGAAGGAAATTAACATATAATTGCTATCACTAAGGTATAATGCAAAACATAAAATTGTGCAATGCAAAAGTAAAATATATCCTGGGTCATCTTTGGCATGGGAAATAATCAATATCATCACTAGGAAACATAGAATTTGAATAGCGGATATGGCTAATAGTATGTTGACATGGTTAAAGAGCTTCAGAGATAAGTAGAATGCAAAATAGCCCTATATCATCCATTTCAACACACCTTTTTTCATTTCTATCTCCCTAGAATTATAGAGAATATAGATGTAGCTTTAAAATGATACCTTCTATTTTTATATTTTAATATACATATTTCCAACAATGTATTTACATATAATATAACTCTAATCTATTTCATGTGAAGGAGCCGAATTTTCATGATTTCAATGTTGAAATAACTACATTCCAAATGATGGCATGTATTTGAGGCTATTTTTAAAATACAATCCACATGTATTTTATATATTTCATTCATTTTTCCAATTTGCAACATCAGTTAACAATCTATTTTCTTTAATTCTCATGAATGTACACACCCAGTTTTGACTCCCAATTTGGCAGAGAGGGTAAGAGGTTCGCTAAAGTTGTAGAGCTTGGCTTTAAAATTTTATCATTATGATTTTTATTTATGTTAATATCTTGAAATAATTCAATTCTATGAAAACAAAAATTTCTTGAGACATTTTGTCAAACAGTTCACATGTCATGGGCCATTCTAGTCAAGTTTCCCAAATTGTCTTAGAGTTCTTAATTCTCATCAATGTACCTACATGTGAAGGATCTTAGAAGGACATGTATCAATCATGAGTGGACAAATCAACAAAAATATTTCTTTTAAACTCTCACTTTTGTAGATAGGAGTACGATAGAAAAGGTTTTGGGTTTGGCAACAAGGTGAGGAAGGAATATGAAAACACGATTAGGTAGTTGTCCGCTCACAATTTTAGGTACAAATTCAATTTGCATGTAGATGGTTTCATAGAACATGAAAATTATATTTATTGTTGTAAATTTTAAGATGACAATCATATTTCGGGTCTACAACTTAACCAGTTCAAGAAAGTTGACATACAATGCAGAATTTTTCAAATAATTCAAGAAAACCATTGGAAATTTCTCAAATAAAAAAAAAATGGAATCTAATAGCAAACCTTCACCAACACATGCACACATTTTGACGCAATGACCAAATCATGACCGCAACAAGATCAATGAGCACATGGTTGAAGATAGACAAAGACAAAATTGGAAAACTTTTACATGAAAACCCTATAAAATCCATCAGATACATGTATACCATCACACGCACACAATGCTGGCATTATTTCACTGTCAGAGATCTCATAAAAGATCTACTCACATGTATTTTTCATTCCAACATCAGCCATGAAAAGTTGGCATGAACCACTCTAGATTTACTCCTCTCCCTCATGCAAAATAGATCTAATAATGAAGGTTGAATTTGATGCTTGCGTGGAAATGCGTTGGAGAATCCGAGGGATGGAAGGCTTTGAAATTGATCACTTTTTAAGTGTTATATGTGTTTCGAGCAACTAAAAGATACAATATGGATGGACCGATCCACGCCAAAAAAGAAACATAAATAAAATAATAATAGAAGTCACCTTCAATATAAACATTTGAGGTAGGGTTGCATAGAAGGTTGCTATGTGCAAGACAAGTACCTAATCAATGATGATAAAAGTCTGCAAGAACCCTGCCAACACGCCAACCTTCTCACCCATGTGAATAGTGGCCACCACAAAATTCCAAGAAAAATTTATTAAACATCACGTTAAATTAGGGTTTTTAACATCGACGGTGAAGAATACTTCGTGCATCAATACATGTTCTATGAAAATATCTGAAACCCATCCTCTAATGTGTGTCAAAGGAAGCAACCTCCAATTCAACTAGGAACACCTTTCGGTGTAAAAATATCATTGTCATTTTTTTATCCTTACATAACACATGTACATAGCTTGATATGGACCACTAATGACATCAAATTTTATCACACTTATTCAAATAGGGAATGCCTACCTTCCTAAATATTGAAAGGCGTGTTCAACCCAAATCCCTATCCTATATAAATCACACCATAATCGTCCTTGGTACCTTGGAGCGAGATAAAATGCAATTCATTTGCACTTGACTTCTCAGATGCCCATGCTGCCCATCTTCCCTGCTAATGTCATCAACCATTTCGAAAAAATAACGGGCGTAAAACAAATTCCAACAATAAGTTAAAAGAAAAGCCTCTCGCTAACAAATTGAAGCATTCTTCAGAAACCTTGGAGAAAATAGGAGAATTTTTTTAAGAACAATATAGGGAAATAATAATAAACTACAAAATTCCCGTTATCTCCTTTAAAATTTTGGTACAGGTTTTCGCCTCATTTTTTGAGTGAAATATTTGTTTCAGTGGTTCTCTCAGATTTCTTCGATAAATTTGACGCAGTTTTGTACTCCTTTTTTAGATTCTCAGGTCGGAATTTAAAGGATATGAAATACAGCAGGGATAATTTAGGGACGGTTTATGAAAAGTGTAGGAAGAGTGTAAAGTGGATGCTTTAGTACTTCGCCTCTCTTTAATAGTTTTTATTAATTCTCAAATTTCCCTCATTCGCGCTTTTTTGGTTTTGTTCTCAAAACATGGTCGTTTTCATGATAAGATTTTAGTGTTCCTATTTATGATTGAAATGTGCGCTGCTATTGGTGTTGGATGATTCAAAAGCTTGTCGTCATGGTGAACTTGAAGTAAATGCTCAATGCATGAAAATGACGTTAAATTAAGAGTGAGCATGTTTGGATGCATACACTTTATAGGAGGGGAAGTTCATTTTTCCATGCACACATCTATCTACATTTTATACATCTAACTATTGCTCGCTTATCAAGTGCAACACGCACAAGAGTCACCAGTGGCACAATTTTCTTTAGACACACACACGTAACTACACCGGGTTTGAGATGTAGTGCAGTGCTCTTGGCCGTAAGTTCATTTTGTTGATAGCCAAGTTGAACAATCGACGCCTCATTTTGCATCATTTTCTTTGTAAGATTTGATGTGTTTTAGGTTCTACTGGGTACTTCTTTCTTAATGTAGGCTTTAGGAGAATAACAATGAAGTCCATCAAAGTATGGGTGATCAAAGGTGACAATCGGTGAGCATCCCGTGACCCTATGAAGATCATTTTATGAGGTTTTGAGCGATCCACAGTGCACCAAGGAGGTCTATAGCGCCTCAAAACCCCTAACCAAGTCTAGGCGCCCGGCCCTTGTGCAATCAAAAGATTGTGAAACTAAGTATAATTGCATGATTTAGTGTTTTTCCCAAATATTTATTGCATACTCTATAGCATAATTTGGCTCTAGTTTTTTAACCATAACTTTTGTCTTGTTGAAGGTCTCCACTAAATCCAATATTCTTTAGCGTAGATACAAGGTCCGAGGGGTATCCATTCCCGCCTCATCGCTTTTGAAGACGCCGTGAGGCTTTTGCACTCAAGCAAAAATTGATTCCTAGTAGGCCCCGAATGCCTAACAACTTCACCAATAAATCGAATGGCTATTGACTTTAACCATATCTTTTGACTTGGATTTTTTTACAAATATTTTTGGCATTAGAAATATTATCTTCATCAGTTTAAATAGTTTTATGTTTAGATAAAAATGTAGAGAAATTGGGGTGAGAGTTTTATGACCAAAACGTAGGGTAAAAATATTCCCTCTAAATTTTCATTGGTTAACAACTGCAAAATCCCATCAAACCTAGTAAATCGCTCCCATTGGATACTTAATTAAAATCCACATGTTTTTTAATGAAATATGGAAACCTCCTCCTCGTCTCAGCTCGGTAATTCCATGGGGAGTCTGAGAAAACACCATTTTCGAAGTATAATTGTATTAAACTGAAGAAAATTGATCTCAATATGTTATTGAAAGACACTTGACCAATCCATGCATGCTTTATTCTATTTCATTGGTTGAATGTCTAATCTCTTCATCATCTTAGGAAACGAAAAAAACCAAAACCTGCCTTCAAAATTTTATGTACCGGTTTTCCCCTCCTTTTTGAGTGAAATATTTGTTTCAGTGTTGAATTGCCTTCATTCGCTTTGTGTTGTTGGCACGAAAAGGCTGTTGGATTTTAGCTATTTATTTTAAACTCCAATAAAATATAAGAAAACATTGAGCTTTGTTCAAAATATGTATGTAGAATGCAGAACGGAAAAATTGTACTTTAGTCGGAATCGCATGATACAGCGACAAATTTGTTTATTCAAAAAGATTTAACACTAAAATGCCGGCTTTGTAACAAAGCTAAAGATATGTGTAATTGCTCAGGAACCTTAAAACTAGGGGGAATTTTGAACTAAAAACTGAATGCTGTTAATTTTATTTTTAAGTTGATCTCAAAAGATGATTAAAAATAAGCAAAGCGAAAAAATATACAATGTGCTGTACATTTGCCCTTGGAGATCAAAATGCGCAGTTAAATCAAGACCGACAAAAAAATATATACACAGGTGTGAAAATTGCAGATATGCAAGATGGCTGTAAAACCAAACCATTTATTTGGGCAATTAAAATAAATTTCCAATAACCAAAGAAAACAAAATCTCCTCCAAATGACCAAATGTTCAGGTAATCAGTACATACATATTTTCACAGACCGAAATAATCAATTAATGTCATTGGCTTCTCAGAATTAATTATTGTCATTAGCTTCATCATCTATCTCCGTGTTGTGTGAACCTTCGCTTGAACTTTCGCAATGACAATCTATGCATCTTTCACCGCACCGATAACAAAACACAGAACCACAACTGTAATACAAACATATAATGCAATGAATTAATAATGTCCTGCTATAGCATAGTCCAAGAAAGAAAAACATAGTAGTTCAGGCTTAACAAGAAAAGAATACCTGCAAGTCATTTTGCTGCAACCGTCGGTCCGTTCAATCATTTGTTTGCATTTTTACACCTTCACCATCCGTGCTTCCCTGCCAACAAATGGATGTCTGACCTTTGTTCATAATCTCCACATGACATGCCTTCATGCCAAGGAACCCTATAATCAATACATAGAAATCTGGAGCAACTGATACATCTTATGCAGTTGGTGGAGTGATGCTTCAAAGTTGTTGCTTTCAGCATAATTTCTGAACAATCTTGATATGGGCAATACACTACATAATCATCTGCAATTTCTACATCATCATCTGCACTTTCCAAAAACTTTCTGAAGATCTCCATCAGTTTATAGCCCAGAAACTTTTGACAATCTTGTGGCATGAGCGTAGATTCACACCCATCATGTGGGCACGGTGGAACAGAGGATTGGGCAAGCATGCTCTCTATAAATTTTGTGAGGCAAACGGAACAATATCTGTGTAGGCACTCTCGGACTTCAAGCATTTCGCTGGTGGATTTGTTCTCCATACAAATTGGGCACAAATCTGTGGCATTTTTGACCATTGTACCAGCTCGAGTTAATCTCTCTGCAATGTCATTGTAGTCGCTTGTGATGAGGGTGATGAATTCACCGTGTATACCCTTTTTCTTCATCTTATTTTCGATCTAAAAATTAGAAAAAATGAAAAATCCATCTTAAACAAATTACAAAACAAACTATAACCATAATATGCTGAAAAGAACTGCATTGAAAAACTCTTTACCGCAGCGAAAGATGACTGGGAATGGTTCAACATTTCCACCCTTTTGCACGTCTGAAATGCTTGTGTTATAGCTAGGAATTCTGCATCTACATTATTCAGGCTCGAGCCAGTCGTGTGTATGGGCTTTGCCATCTCGATTACCAGATTATTATCTTGGTCAAACACAGCAAACCCCAAGCCGCCTCTCTCGTATTTCTGGTTTTCGTCATCAAGGTCAGCACCTACAGCCTCATAAGCATCAGTTACAGTGCCCTGATCAGGAAGGCCGGTGGTTCTTGAAGGTCGATCTTCTGCTTTTCTGGGAAAAATAGTAGCCAATTTGGGGTCATAAATTAGTATGTAACCTTCCTGATCTGACGAGACACCATGTGACATGTCAAGGGACGTCTGATTCTGTAATGACAACCTCCGATCATCCTGCTAATGTCCTCGTCCTGGGCATCCTCCCTGGACAGTGAAGCTTCGGAATGAGTAGTGGCCATAGAATAGAATTTTGGGACAAAAATTATTGCTAGCCAAACCCAAGATCTCTGCACAGTCTTTTTCATCCAGTAACACGGGGTAATTTTTTCCCTTAGAATGATCTGATTTGAATTCGAATTCAGCGATCACTCATATTTCGTATTGTCCTCTAACGTCTCGATATTCTGTCCCAATCACAAAAAGAACACACGATCGCACTTTTAGAATGTTCTTTGACCTCATAAATTGGGCTCGAGAATCGAGATTAGGACAGGCGGCGGCTTAATTCATTTCATTTGTTTTCCAAATCTGGCTGCCAACAACTTGGGTGATGCACGTGCAATTAGGATAAGACAAAATGGGTCATAATTATTAATTTATTTGCTGTGTCAACTACGTCCCAACACAAATGACTAAAGTTTCAAAACGCTCATGCCTAATAGTTTTATGTGTTCCTCGTCAATTTTTTTCTTTTTTAAAGGTGGTGTCCAAAATGATATACGTACTAAAAGATAATAATATCTACCCTATGGTTTACTATAAATCATAAAATTGCGTAAATATTATCTTATGTCGGAATTTTGTAGAAAGCAAGGTACCTTGTAAGAGGGTAGGCCATATGGTTGGGCATCAATTGTTAAGGTGCATAGTTTTATTTGTGAGAATGTTTAATGTTGGTTGCACTTTATAAAGTGAGTTTTAACAAAGTTTAGGGTTAGGTTGTCTATGATTTTGTGTTGTGAATCCTCTATTTTCAATAAAGTGGGTTGATGTTATTTTCTAATTTTTTGTATTCTCCATTTTAATTACAATGTGCGGTGTGTTGTACATCCTCCATTTATAAAAGCAACCTCCCATAATCCCATTTTTAGACAATCTAATTTCATCCAGTAATATTGTGGGGTTTGTTTCGCTAAGATAATTTGATTGGGATTAAGAAATGTACTAATATTTCATATTGTCTATTAATGTCACATTTCCTTGTCATCTTACTTGTCAACGTCACATTGTCATGTCATCCAATGTTCGTAATCTCGTCCCAATCATTAAGAACACATAATTACACTTGAAGAGTGTTTTATTATTTTATTTTCAACTCATAAATTGGATTCAAGACTAGGGAAAATGATAGCTGAATTTCTATTGGGTGGGTATTGGATTCTTGATGGCTTCATTGACTCTCAACTTGTGTGATGGATAATTTTGTTTATAGAGGCTTGTTTGATAACATATGCATGTCTTAGACATATCTTTCAAAGTTCTAGTTATAATAATTGTTTGGTAATAGCTATTCTTCATTAGTGAGACTTATGATCCTATAAAATTAATTGAATTATATATATATCTTCACTTTATCTTGAAATTTTTCCTACAACTCTAAGATTATAATCTATATTAAGAAAATTGAATTAAATAATTACTAAAAATTAATAGCGCATAATGTAGTATAACATTAGGAGAAAAGGGGGATGATTGAGCCACTAGGAAATTTACAAATCAACGATAAAAATATGATTCGCGACCCCAATGCAAATGACACTTTTAAGTTCCAAAATGTGCCTCACCATATGGAAATATGAGTCAACATACAACTAGAGCCTAATTTTTGGGCTCCATATTCCTTTGGATAATTGTTCCTTATAGAAGAGGCATATAAATATAAAGAGGGTGGTGTTGGAAATAATTCCAAATAACTCATTCAAACTTGCATCACCCAAGGACAAATCAAAGCCTACAAAATCTTACGTTTCTACACAAGCAATCCCAATGTAAAATCTAGTGCCCCGTACCTTTAGTTATTTGTACTAAAGGTAATTTATTATGCCAACATGTTGTATTTGTTTGTTATAGATCTAATTACAAGTGGCTCATCTACATGAATTCGTGTATAAACAACTCGCAACTATTAATGATTTTGTATAATTGACATGAAGAAACAAAACTCTACCAAAATCTCTATGTAAAAGAGTCCAATATCTTTTTCTTGAATAAATTAGAAGCAAATTCTATGTTTTGTTATATTTATTTGTTTTCTTTGTTTCCATTTCAATGATTTGTTATCAAATCCCTTAAGTTCAACCATTAGGTTGGGTTTTTTAGTTTTAGTCAAATAATCCACATCTAATGTGAGTCTTAATAACTGCTAAATCACATAAATCAATGGGAATAATTATGATTAATTATTCATTTTCAAGATTGCCTTATTTTTCTCACAACACGTGTGGGATCTTGTTGAAAATGGGTTTCCAAATGCAACAAATGTATAAAAATTCAATGCTCTAATCTGACGGAGGAATGAAGGAAAAGTCCTGGAAGGAATCCACGTGCATTGAATAGTTGCACTTCACCAAAATGAAGGAGTTGCAAGATTAAAGAAAGAAAACTTTAAGAAGCAATGTGCATGCGTATGAGAGCTCAAAATTTGAATAATGGAGTGGAAATGGAATGCATTGGATTTTCATGGATCAAAATGAGGTGAGTACAAATAGGGAAGTGGATTTGTAACCCCCATGTAAGAGAATATGCCCCCACGATGGAGAAGGGGAGTTGTTTCCCCAAAGGAGAAAGTAACTCTTATGACATAGATACACATATGGCACTCTCCATAAGGGGATTAATCTATCATAACTAAAATTCCACCTAGATCCATGTCCACCTAAGTGAGATGACTCACCGGTGAGGTGGAATAACAACAAATAAAATATCACCTACACCAATACCCCCTTCATCGAAACTAAGATGGGGAAAGGTAAGTCATAAAAACACACACAAAGGAAAAAATGGGTCTCGACCATAAGCCTGATAAGGTATCCATGCACACCAAAAGTCTCAAGTAGTAATGTAAACCCAGTGGGAAAACCCTACACTTACAAGAGATAGAAAAATCCCATAAACTACCAAGAAGAAGAAGTTTATCTAGCCTCCTATGAAGAACTAGGTCATGAACCACCCTGTGCTAAGTGAAGAGGAGGAAGAAGACCACCGAAGTGCCAAGGTGTTGTTCCAGTCCAAGGAACAATGATACATATATGAAGTGGAAAATCCAACTGCTCCATGAAGAAATATAGATCCCAAGTAGTGGTAAGGAAGGAAGGTGGAATGGCCTGAACTCGTGAAGAAGTGTTCCCAAATGCACGATGAGTCCGCAATCATAGTGCCTTCTCGTTGAAGTGTTTGAAGTGGACAAGAACTTGCAAAAGGTTGGTGAGAGAAAGAATTCTTGGTAATGAAGAAAACTCTTGAAGGAAAGAAATTACTAAACATCGAGAGGTATGGAAGATTGTAAATCTTCATTGATATCTTGTCAAAGATTTGGATAATAGTTTAGCTTGTTTCTTGGTGGATGTAGCCCACACCGGGTGAACCGCATTAAATCGGTGTTGATTTATGTCTCTTGTTTTGTATATTTCTACCGGTGGAATATCCACTTTTATTTGCATGTATGCTTAGATCTGATATATTGTGTTTACAACCGGTGTGCTAACCCCAAAAACTAGTATCAGATATTTGTTTGAGGGTTTTGTGTGTTGACATATTTACTCATAGAGGGTTTTCTAATTGAGTGGGAGCTACAACAATGAAAGAAGAAAACAAATACAAGGTAAAAAAATTGACGGCTGAAATTATCAAGTATGGAAGATGTAGATTGAGGGTTATCTGTATCAAATAGATTTGTATTTATCGTTGGATGAGAAGTCTAGACCTACGAAGATGGCTGATGAAGAATGGAAGATTCTTGACATAAAGGCTTTGGGATCTATAAGATTGAGCCTGGCAGCATCTCGTGGCTTCCAATATTACAAAAGTGACTTCTATGGTAGAGTTAATGAAATCTCTTGCTAATTTATATGAAAAACCTAGTGCTTCAAATAAATTTTATTTGATGAAGAAACTATTTAGTTCTAAGATGCATGAAGGTGGATCTACATTTAGTCATTTGAATGATTTCGATCTATTGTAAATCAGTTAAAATCGGTTCTTTATACCATTTGATGATGAAGTAAAAGTACTTTTATTCTTATGTTCTTTTCCTAATAGTTGGGACAACTTGGTAATGGTTGTTAGTAATACAACATCTGCTAATAATATTTTGAATTTTGATGATGTGGTTAGTATAATCTTGAATGAATAAATTCGCGGGGAAGAGTACAAAGGAATCATCATCCGGAAATGCTTTGAATGTAGAGCGAAAGGATGAAGGAGAGATCTAAGAGTAAGAGTAATGGGAAATCAAAGTCAAGGGATAGCAGATCTAAATCTAGAAGTAAGGGAATTACTTGTTGGAAATGTGGAAAGAAAGGACATGCAAAGAAATATTGTTGGTCAAAGGATAAAGAGAACCAACAACCAGATAAAGGTAAAGAAGAAAATATTTCTTCATTAGAGGTAATGCAAGATGCTCTTATTCTTTTATTAGATGATAGAATTGAATCATTGGTTTTAGATTCAGGAGCCTCTTTCCATGCAACCCCTAATAAGGGTTATTTTAGAAATTATTTCGTGGTAATTTTGGGCATGTTTATTTGGGTGATGATGAACCTTGCAGTACTTGGTAAAGGGAAGTTCATCTAAAATTGTAGAATGGAAATACATGGGTATTGAAGGATGTGAGACATATGTCAAGCCTCAAGAAAATCCTTATTTCGTAGGGCAACTAGGTGAATCTGGTTGTTGGTTACTTCTACATGAGACTCTTGGAAATTTACCAAGGGTGATTTTGTTGTGGCAAGAGGTAAGAAGGTAGGAACGTTATATTTATCTACATGCATTACTAATTCTTTTTTGTATTATCTACTTCAGATTCAGATGCATGCACATGTGGCATAATCGGTTGGGTCGTATGATTCAAAAGGAAATGCAGATCTTAAAGGCTTAGGGTAAGTTATCGAGTTTGAAAGATTCAGATCTTGATTTATGTGATCTTTGTATCTTTGGAAAGAAAAAGAGAGTGAAATTTCTCAAAGTTGGAGCAACTAAGAAGGAGAAAAATTGGAGCTTGTACACTCGGATGTGTGGGGACCAGCTGTGTTGCTTCTCATGGAGGATCCTAATATTATGTTACTTTCATTGATGATGTTACAAGAAAGGTATGGGTTTATTGTACTAAACGTAAATATGATATTTTGAGACTTTTAAAAGATGGAAATCCTTGTTGAGAATGAATCAAATTCTAAGTTAAATATCCTCGATATGAAAATGGTGGTGAATACTGTAGCAAGGCTTTCAATGATTATTGTTCAGTGAATGGAATTCATAGAGAAAGAACAGTTCCAAGAACACCACAAGAGAATGATGTTGCAGAAAGAATGAACAAGACAATCATGGAATGTGCTAGAAGTATGAGGATACATTTTGGATTTCCCTTGTAGTTTTGGGAAGAAGCAGTTGATATAGCGGTTTATTTGATTAACCGTGGGCCTTCAAGTTCACTAGATGGAGGAATACCAGAGGAAGCTTAGACCGGAAAAGAGGTAGATATTTCTTTTCTTAAATTTTTGGTTCAGAAGCTTTTGTGCATATTGATAAGGAAAATAGAAAAAGTTGGATGCAAAATCTAAGAGATGCACTTTCATTGGTTATGGATCCGTGATTTCGTTTTTCGCTTTTGGGATTTAGAGAATTATAAAATTATTAGGAGTCATGATGTTGATTGGAATGAAAAGAGAATGTACAGAGATCAATTTTTTGTACCCAAGGATGAACTCTCAAATTTAAAAGAGGAACCGACATGGTTACACGATTCACAGATATCGATGTTGGCCTGACGCTTTACCGACACCTGGCCGATGAACCAAGATCGGTTATAGAGGATCCAAATTGGAATTGGTTAATAGAACCGGCATCGGTTAGAGGTGACCGACATCGATCACGTCGATTTGGATAGGAATGTCCAGGAGGTCCAGATTGAGCCTTCTGGTACCCCAAACTCTTGTGAGAAGGTCACAAAGGGTAAGTAAACTTCCAAAAAGATTTACACCTTCTCTATTTTATTTATTGTTGACTAATAACAAAGTGGACCAGAGCTTTGAAGAAGCAATGCAGGATAAGACTCACATTCAGTGGGAGCATGGCATGGATGAGGAGATGGACTCCTTGGAACAGAACCAGACTTGGGATTTGGTTAAGTTTCCAATAGGTAAGAGAACATTACAGAACAAGTGGGTTTACAAGATTAAGGAAGAAGAGGGTGGACAGAAAAGGTACAAGGAAAGGCTTGTAGTAAAGGGATTTGCACAGAAAGTAGGTATTGACTTTGGTGAAATATTTTCTCCTATTATTAAGATGACTTCTATTTGTACTGTATTGAGTTTAGTTGCAGTAGAAGATTTGTATTTAGAGCAACTAGATGTGAAGACGACTTTCCTTCATGGTGATTTGGATGAAGAGATTTATATGCAGAGCTCAGCTTGGGTATGAAGTCAAGGGTAAGGAGAAATTAGTGTGCGAGAGTTGAAAAAGAGCCCTGTATGGGCTCAAGCAAGATCCAAGGAAATGGTACATGAGGTTTGATAGTTTTATACATGAGAATGGTCACTTGAGATGTGAATCGACTATTGTGTTTATTTCAAGAAGCTTGAAAATGGGAGCTATATTATTTTTTTACTGTATGTGGATGATATGCTTATTGTAGGATCTAGTATGCAAAACATTGGTGAGCTTAAGAGAAAGCTAGCTCACACATTTGCTATGAAGGATTTATGAGCTACAAAAAGAATCCTTGGCATGAAAATACATAGAGACAGGAAAAATAAGAAATTGTATTTGTCTCAGGAGGATTATATCTACAAGGTGTTAGAAAGGTTCAAAGCATGAGAATACAAAACCTCGTTAGCACACCTATGGTTGGACACTTCAAATTGAGAAAAGATCGGTGACCTTCATCACATGAGGAGGTCAAATACAAGACACGAGTGACATATGCTTCAAAAGTTTGAAGTCTCATGTATGATATGGTTTGTACAAGACCGGACCTTGCACAGAAATGGGAGTTGTGAGTAGATATATAGCTAATCTAGGTAAAGAGCATTGGAAAGCGACCCAATGGATACTCGTGTATTTGAAAGGGACATCTAGAATGCAATTATGCTATGGAGGTTTGGATATTTCATTATGTGGCTATGTTGATTTGAATATGGTGGAGATCCGGATGGTAGGAGGAGCACTCACCTGGATATATTTTCACAGTAGGTGGAATGATTAGGCTGGATTTCAAGATTCGAGAAGGTTGTGGCTTTGTCTACTACAGAGGAAGAGTGTGTTATAGCTACAGAGGCTAGCAAGGATATGATATGGATGAGTAGGTTCATGGAAGATTTGGGAAAGGAGTAAAGTGATTGTAAATTATTCAAAGGATTGATCAAAGTGTAATTCACTTAAAAATAACTCAGTGTTTCATTTGAGAATGAAACACATTCAGTTGAGGTATCACTTTATATGACATGTATTGGAGGATGGACAGTTAAACTGAAAAGATTCATGCAAGTAAGAACCATGTGGATATGCTAACAAAGCCATTAGTAAATGAGAAGTTGGAGCTACACTCCATTCCGTTGGTCTTCGAGTTTGAGACTTGAAGAGGAAGAAACAAAGCTAAGAAAGAATCCAAGAATGACATGTACAGTATCGTATAATAATTAATCTCCAAGTGGGATATTGTTGAGTTGTGGAGCTCAATTACTTGATTTAGTATTCAATGGAAACTTGCTGGAAAATATAGTAACCCTCATCGGTTAGGGGGAACTGCATCGGTCACCAGACCGTGCATCGATCAAGTATGACTGGCATTGGTCGTGCAAGAGGAGGAACCGGAAATAGTTAGGGCTAATCGGCTTACCATGCAAGAATGTTTTAATTAACTCTCAGGAATTAGATTTTTTTAGCATTAAAATATATCTATTGATTGTAATTGCATGGCTAAGTGTCCTAAGTCTATAAATGACTATATAAGCATAAAAGCTAGGGTTTAGAAGTAAGAAGTAAGAGGATTAACAAGAATTAGAAAGAACTTGCAAAAGGTTTGTGAGAGAGAGAGAATTCTTGGTGATGAAGCAAAAGCTTGAAGGAAAGAAAGTACTTGAACATTTGAGAGGTGTGGAAGATTGTAAATCTTCATTGTATATCTTGTCAAAGCTTTGGATAATAGATTGGCTTGTTTCTTGGTGGATGTAGCCCACACTGGGTGAACCATGTTAAATTTGGTGTTGATTTATGTCTCTTGTTTTGTATATTTCTTCTGGTAGAATATCCACTTTTATTTGCATGTATGCTTAGATATGATATATTGTCTATACAACCGGTGTGATAATCCAAACACCCTCATTTCATACTATTTCCTAAAATGTTTGTGTAGAGAATCTAAAATTTCATTGGATTTTTTTGCGGAAGAAATGTGCAAGCGTTGTTTGGAGACACGCAAAGGTATAAAAATGCAATGGATTTGTCACACTTGTCAAGCCACTTTTCCTTTTCTGCGTAGGTTTAGTTTACAAACCCATAGTTATCTAAAATAGTTTCTTGTTTTTCAAGAAAAAATCTAAAGCATCCAACTATTCTAGGTTATTAAAGGGGTTGAGCAAGGGAGTTAAAAGAGGATCCATGGCAGAAAATATGTGCAAAAGAGAATACAGGAAAAAAGAAAAGAAAAAGAGATATCCCGTTGAATGTGGCACTTTATAATGTAATTAATTTCACAAAAATGACAATCCCATCATGTAGTGTACATAAAATCATGCAATTTTGACTCAAGAAGTGCTGAAAACCGAGTAACGAGTCAAAAGTTATATCCTAAAAATGATTCCCCGTAATCGATGGAAAAAGCTAATAAACCTCAGTAAATGGATTTAAAAAGTGCTCAAACACATGAAAAGGGTTTTGGATGGGTCCTCGTTGGAAAAAACATCAAATTTTAGATGGGGTTTATTTTTCTTGAGAGTTTAAAACTTCCACGTATGTGCATGCAGACACTACCGAGTTGTTAACGAGAGATGAAAGCAGTCACTTGTGTAGTGCTTCAAGTATCGGTGGAGGCGGCTAATTGGACGTGCTTCGGTATCGCTGTGCGAAGCTGAATGAAACCACTATGAGCACAAAAATATAAAAATAATAGCTTTGCAAGGCAAGTGCAGAGAGATTTGAGATGGGAAATCGCTAGATTAGTGAGTTGGTTTGAATACGAGTTGAATTTGGCTAAGAGATCCCCTTCGAGTCGACTTCAAGGTGATAGTCGATCTTACAAGGTAACGATAGAGTTGGCAGAGGAACGTGTCA
Source organism: Taxus wallichiana var. yunnanensis (assembly GCA_018340775.1). Taxonomy (NCBI): domain Eukaryota; kingdom Viridiplantae; phylum Streptophyta; class Pinopsida; order Cupressales; family Taxaceae; genus Taxus; species Taxus wallichiana. The sequence continues at coordinate 491,117,176 of CM031243.1, read as the reverse complement.
TTATGCCGAGTGAAACCGATGAGGATAGGATATTTTTGCTCGAGTGCTAGGTGAAAACGAAAGGTAACGGTGGAGAGTGGAATCAAGGCTAGCCCCAAAGCACTAACCATGGAATACTACAGAGATCTAACATATTCGACATCAACACAACACACACGTCGACTAGGCCGATCACCCAAATGAGGACTTGAGCTGGAGATAGTTAAGAATTTGAACTATAGGTAGAGACGAGTGATGAGGTGGAAAAAAAGCATGAAGATCATAGTGATGTTTGAGCACAAGCACAAGGTGAGCTGCCTAAACAATGCAAATTTTAAGGCGAGTCATGAACCAAGTAAGTTGTTAAACGAGCTATCGATAGGTGTATGGTGAGCTGTTAGAATTGCTCTTCGAACTTCCAACATAATAAAATTTTATTCCCATTTTTGAACATATAATATCCCTTCACCTTGATAAAATGTAAAATCAGCAATAAGTACACAAACAAACCATTAAAAACACCTACAATAATCTTGAAATATGTGAGTAAATCACATGCAAAGAAAGAGCTTGCGTAAGTAAACTACATGGTGGAGCAACAATGGCGTGTAGACTTATTCGGTCCCCGTTCTTTGATACCATGATGGAGGAATGAAGGATGAGGACTGGATGGAATCCATGTGCATCGAATAGTTACACTACACCAAAATTAAATAGTTGTGAGATTAAAGCAAAAAAACTTTAAAGAAGCAATATGTATGCATATAAGAGCTCAAAATTCAAAAATGGAGTGGAAATGGAATACATTGGATTTCCATGGATTAAAATGAGGTGAGTACAAATAGGGGAGTGAATGTGTAACTCCCATGTAAGAAAATATGCCTCCATGATGGAGAAGGGGAGTTACTTTCCCAAAGGAGAAAGTAACTCCTATGACACACTTACACATATGATAGATTCTGTAAGGGAATCTTTCTAATTAAAATGTCACATAAATCCATGTCCACCTAAGTGATATGACTGACTGATGAGGTGGAATAAAAAAATGCGGAAAAATACCACCTACACTAACATAATGCAGGTAGACAAGGATTTTTAAAGATAATAGGAAAAAATACTCAAAAGCACTTTTTATATATTTCAGTTGTGAATGATAATGTGTTTACAAGGATTTCAATAATAACCAGTGTCTAAACCAACATGGAACATCCTCCAAACTAATGACCAAGGAAGGGTGAAGGTGAAAACAATAAAATTACAAATTATATGAAGGGATTTTGAGACCGTTTGAGTAAAATAAAATGTACCGATCGATTCATTTTTTACTCATACATAGTTGGTATGGCTAATCAAAAAAATATCATAGAGAGACTCTTCAAGATAAGAGGAATGTTGAAAAATATTGAGAATTTTTCCAAATAAGTTTGACTCTATATTAGTTACTATTGAGGAAAGTATAGATCTTTCTCATTTCACTATATATGAAGTCCACGCTCCCTTATTTCAGAAGCACGTGCTCAACCACCCATTTTACACTTTTGAGCATATTTTCAAAACCCAACTCAATGTGGGACGTTGTAGAGGAAAGGGAATATTCTACTCAAAATAAAGAGGAAGAAGTCTATGAATAAGTTGTAGAACATGTTTATTGAATCCAAGTTCAAGTGGAAGTAACCAAAATTCATATCAAAATCAAACTCAATGTCAAAGGTATGAGAAATTCCAAATTCAATATCATTACTAATGTATGACTAGTTTGTAAATGAATGTCAAAAGTGGAAATATGACTATAGCAAACAAAATTAAACAAATTACTAAAGAAACATTCAATCATGGTTCAATGTATTTGATATGTATTGTTGCTCAAGCAATTCAAAAATGATGTATAGTTCTTAGATTCAAATGCAAAATCATATTATTGGGTGTATTGAAATGCTTTCAAGTTTAAACAAGTTTTCAAATACGATATAACACTAGGAAATCACAACAAAGTTTTACCTATGGGAAAAGGTACTTTCATTACTAGAACAAAACATGGGAGAAAAATCATGCATGATATATATTATCTTCCATTTATTAAGCATAATTGGACGAGTTTTGGCCAACTAGTGAAAAAAGGGTGTAAAGCGACTTTTAAAAATAATGAATGTTTTATTTTGAATAGATATCCAAATAATTTTTTAATCATCCAAATCCAAATGAAAAATAATATAATGTTTCCCTTAAAAATCATACCAAATTTTAGTGGAACCTCTACCTAAGTAATCACTACAATAATTACTTTAAATATTAACCATACTATTGTTGTCAAACCTTGAGTACTCACTATATCGAGATATTCCCTCTCCAAATGATTAATGAAACTCCCTCGAATTTTTCTTGTTGATAGGTACATATACTCCCACATGATCCACTGGTGTTTTTTCTAAGGGTTTGTCTTTTAAATTGCATGATTTTTTGGTTTTAAAATTTATCTCAGTGTCCGTAATGAAGGTTTACATGAAACTAGTGAGGTTTATTAGTTCAAGAGTGAATAGATTACACGTTCTTTTCATATTAGCATTTAATTACTAAGGTTACCCAATCTTGTTTTCAGTAAATACAACTAATTGTATATCATATCTACTTCATTTAAATGCTTAGTCATTAAGGTCCTAAGGAGTAATATTCACACTCAAGAAAGGTTGGATTCCTAGAAAATTAAGTATTAGATGTGTGTTACCATAAGATATTAAATTATAAATTTTACACACCCTACTAAGGTCACAACTAGAGTGATTGAACACCCTAATCTCCAAAATCATCTTGTAACTCTAGGTACATTCGACACTTCTTGTTAAGCTAACACTCTTGTTTGAGAGGGGTTAAAGGGAATTCACACTTATTATTCTCATGTGTAGGTATCTACATAGGACCTGGTCAAATCATTTACATTCATCTTAAAATGATTTCACTTAATTTGATTTATAAAGCATTTTGAAATTTGTTGAGTAACCCATTTATTAATAAGGACATTTGCATGCTCATGAGACTACTAGCTCTCGTCCTAGGGAACTTCCTCAAGAACATGATTACCTTATTCACAATGTACATTCATCATGCATTAGGAAAAGTGGAGGATAAGAGGGAATACTCCTTCATTTAAAGGAATACAGTTCACATTAAGGATCAGACGTCATGAACTTAGTCCCTCACCACAAGATGGTTTAAATGTATTATATGAACGATCCAAACTTCACTTTTCTTCTAGCACACCAAATTATGGTTACATTCCCACAAACTAATCATAAATTACAATGTTGTTAAGTCTCACAATTAACTTTTAGTATTGTACCATAGAACCCAAACGAAAATTGAGATTGGGTATCATGTTCATTTATGATCCCAAATCTTAAAGAGTTTTAAAATTAGTGGGCAATCTTCACCACTCAATATGTGTGTCAGTTCAAGAGGTTTTTACACCATGTTTGATGTTGGTTTCCTATGGAGAACTACCTTAGGATAACATGTTATTCTACTACACACATGATTACCAAACCTAGGAGGGAACCACATACTTAAAAAAGTATGGCCATGTCATTCCTAACCATCGGGTTCATGGCAATGTCGTTAAGCATACCAGCTATGAGGATAAACTCAAACCCAAGAAACTTATTTAGTTAATCTAGAAGGTGTTATCAGGTGTGAAGACTTAATTTCATTCTAAGGTTTTAGTTTCCTATGCTAAAAGAATCACACAGAAAGAATAATTATGAATAAATTTATACTAGGGTTGATTGTTTTGTTTAGATTTCCTTATTACATTTTCAAGATAAGGAACAGAGAAAACCAATTATGTAATCATCAATTTCACATTGGAATTGCACTATAAGCTATTAAATTCAATTTCATTTAACACATATATTCAACCTTTACAATACAAAATTTGGGGATCAAAATAACACCCATGTTTAGATGAACATTTTCCTTAAACACTAGCATCTTAAAAATATTACAAAACTTCAATAATAAACCTTTTAATACTTCACAAAATGTTGAATTATCCTCTATAATTTTGTTTAACACACACACACACACACACACACACACACACATATCAATCCCATTTTTACCATATGAAAATTTGAATCAAAAGACACCTATGGTTAAATCCATGACTCCCAAGGCACCCTTAAAACTAGCATCTCATACATATTAAAAAATTTCAATAAATAACTTTACTATAACATAACACTTTATATTTTTTTTTCCATTAACATACATAAATTACAATAATACAAAATGAATTACAACCATGCCAGTTTCACCATCTTACTTGCATCTTACAAAACCATGTGAGCATGAAATTGACGATAAATCGATATCATCGCATCTACCTAAATCTAGCATATCAATGTTGTTATATTCTCATTTACATAATAATGATAATTTGCATTCAAAGGAGGAGATTAGAGACACATATTCATTCCATTTCATTTCACTTCATTTCTTAACCAAGGAGAGAGAAAGAGATAGGGAAGAGAGAGAAACACTATTTTTCCAAAAGTCCAATTTCACACAACAAGTCACAAGATAGAGTTCCAAACAGTTATTTACAAGTTTTAATAAGTTTCCATGATGGTTTGCTAACTTGAATGGGGTCCTACAACTTTCTTTTACATTTTCTTGCTAGTTGCAAGGACACTTAATTTTGGCTCGAAGGCTAAGAAAGTGCGGTCAAAATTGTCTTCCAATAAGCAAATTCATGATGGGAGATATCCTATGTGTCTACCTATATACCAAAAATCCATAGGGACTAACGAGAATTTAGAAGCGAAAAATGGTGTAAATTGGCAAATGGTTTTCGGAGCCACCCGGTCGTAATCGGCCAACTTTGACCTACTCAAACAACGTCGAAGGCCTACAAAACCCCTTTTCCAAACTAACCAAAAATGTGCTTTTCCAAAACCAAAGGTTCCAAGAAATTTTCTAGTAAAAATACTCAAGGTTTGTTAAGGCGGTCAAGCATTTCATTGTTCAAGGCTCACATGGTGAGCCGATCACGAAACCCAACTTTTTAATTCAAACAACTTCCTAAAAGTGCAAAATTGGGTAACAGGGCTCCTAGAGAAGTGACAAAGAGAGTATAAATAGTTGATTGGGGTCAATCTAAAGCTTAATGTGACTCTCCTCATACTAAAGACCACATACAATGTTGACACCTCTTTTCTGGGGTTTTGAAGGTGGTTTTGTGAATCTCCAAAATCACGGTTTACTAGTTTTTATAAGGAAACAATCGACATCTTTATAAGGAGCTTAACCTCAACTTGTCAATAAAAAGGGTGTTGCAGTGATCTAGTTTGGTTATGAAGTTTGTTAGATCATCTGAAAATGAGGGTTTAAGTCCTTGGTTGACTACCAAGGGATTATTTGGATTGCGCAAGTTACGATATGATGTTTTATTATTTTGGAAACAAGTATTTTTAAAATAACCAAATTTTTAAGCATCTAATGGTATAAAATTTCTATTATATTGTAATGAAAAACCAAATTATGCAAAAATTATAAAAGATTATGGTAAGGATACCATGCCAGAGGAAACAAAGTTGGTCGAAAGCGTGGTAGTGGTGCATCTCAAAGAGGCATTTCGTCAAGTGGTTTACACACATCCGTAATTCCACCTTTTCAAATTTACTTCAAATATTTTATAACCATTCAAAAAAATGATTTGAGAATTTCCCCACAACGATATCAACCCGTGAGACAAAGTTTTTTTTAATAACCCCCATTAAAATTTACCATTTTATCTTTGTTAGTTTCTTCCTAACACAACAAAACCAAGTTCCACATTACCATCTCATATTTAATGGAGTTGATTCGCATTCCTTCACTTTCACTAACCATATTATACTTCAATCACATGCCATTTTTCTCCAGGTTTTGCAAAATACATAAATAAGGACAAGCAACTAAAATTGTGTACCATATTTATACATATGGTTCTATGCTTGGCCAAAATGCACAAACAACTAGACATACAAAGCCCTAGTGAATAGAAGGAAATGGGTACACCCCAACTAGTTATAATTCCATTTCTATTGAAACTCAAAGCATATCGAATTTCTACTTCATGGAGAAGGGTTATTCCATGAAATCTATACCCATACCAACCATGATAAAGGCGAGTTGGAATCATGTTTATCCATTAACGATAAATAGATACAAAGAATTCCCAATCCTTACCAAAAACCCTTATTTCAATTTAAGAGAAGAAACATATTAATACACCATGAAAATACATAAAGAACAAATAATCGGACAACAGATTAGAGTAGAGAGTCCATGCTTACGATCTAGCCTCCTTGAATTCCATCGATAGTCCTCCATTAATGGATTACAATGGAAAATTGTTTGAAGAAAATAAATTAAAGGGCTCCCCCAACATTCTGTCAAAAATTTCACCTGCCATGAGTATGCTCCCACGTTTTGCATCTATGTCTATCAAAGCACTTACAACTACAACATCGAAAAAATTCCTCTATCTTTTATGCTTTGATGTACGTCCATAACCTGTTCTAAGCTCGTATTTTGGCATAGGAAGAGAGAAATAAAGCATAGGAAAGGATATCTTGACATTGTTATCTCTTTTTCTACTTATTGTAATCTGTATCTTTACATTTTATTGGCCAATACATAAGTGGGAAAAAGAGTAGTTTCCATTCCGGTTGTTTTTACCTCACCTGGGGTTCCTAGGATAAAATTTGTGTGTTGTCTCTCATAATTTCTTTATCAATATCTACAATTTTAATTCTAAGGTATTAAGAATTCAATCACTAGCTTTAAATTTGTCATTTTCCAAGGTTAAAATAGAGCAACATTAATTATGATTTATAAGTTTCCAAAGTTTGAAGATTACTAACCCCTTGAGTAGTAACCCAACCGAATGAACTTATGGATGACCATTGCACTACATCTTAGACTCCATGTAGTTTTTATGAGTGTGTTTGAGAATTGTACCATAGGATTCCCTTGTGCAAAATGAACTAGATAACGGGCTATATTTTGTAGATAAATGCAAATATATGTATGCAATAAAATGTACTTCCCCTTCCTATGCTATGGGAGAAAAAGATGTAGTCCATTTTTCCTTGTATGGATGCTAGATGGATGTCTTTGAGTTCTATAAATGCCTTTGGATGTAAACTTAGGTGATAGATAGGATGATTAGATTGTGGTCCTTTATTTTGATCATGTATAGATATGTATTTATATGATTCCCTTGGATGAATTTTGTAATTGACAACTAGAAGGCCAACCCATAAGAAAATAAGATGCCCAAAAGATAAAAGAAGCCTAAAAAGAGTGAGTAAGGTGGAAATGGGATAGGGCACCCAAATGGGACAAGGGCACTGGACGTTGGTGTCTCAAGTCATGAAAAATAAAGCAATAAAACTTTTATTGGGCTATAGGGTGTGTAAGACCAAATAGAAAATAAGAAACACAGAGAAAAGGATAAATATAGCTTTCAATTACTATTTTTCTTGATTTGGAATCATGTAAATGCTATTATGCTTTTAGGACCTAAAAATGTACCCAAGTGAGTGATTTTTTTCTACATTTACCCGAATTTTTTTATTGAGTGATCACTTAATAACATAATTTAATTAGAATATGCCTAACTTTAATTCTTGTAGAGAGTGATGGTGATAACATGTCTTTGAAGAGATAAGTGAAAGCGTGAAGTGATAAAAATGAAGCATGACAACTAAGAAAGAGGAAGTGACCCTAGGGGTGTAGCGTATGCATTGTCTACTATGTTGTATCTGTTGTTTTTCTAGTTTTTATGCTTGTGATTGATGCTACTTATAATGAAAAATCAGATGTGAAAGAAGGTAAAAGGATAGAAATATGTTCGTAAATGTTATGTAAAGTAATTTGTTTTAGAGATCTCACACCAAGAATTAGTTTTTGGGAGATCTCACACAAATAATGAGTTTTTCAGGTTATCTCATGCCAAGTGCAAGTTTTTTTGGTGATCTAATGCCATGGTAGAAGGGTTTTAGGGAGATAGGTCTAGTGTTACTCTCCTTCCATGATTACTTCCAAATAAGCACCACTATAGATGATACATCCCCTGATTTATTCCTACTATTATGATTGTTTCGAATTAGTTCCAAATTTGTTTTGAATTGTTTTAATTGTATAGGTTATTCCATTTGAAAGGAGATAGAAAGTATTTTTCTACTAGAGGACTATGTCTATACTACAAAATCTACTCTATGAAATATTGTAGACTGTGTTAATACGAGAAAGTAATTATATTTTCCCTAGGACATAGGAATAAAGGGGAGGACTTGGGAACCAAGGTGCTACTATTTGGTACTAAGAAATGGTTTCTATGTTGTGATGAGGATCCAAGTCATATTCTAGGTTGTTCTATGACTGTATTTCTATTTTTTCATGTAATGTGCAAGTCTCTGCAATGTAGCTTTGAGTGTTGTAGGGGTGATTCAATCATCAAATGTATGCACTCCTCATTTAGGGTAAATGATATGAGTGTAGGAGTGTGTGGCCCAAAATATAGGACCCGATGTTGTGCTAAAATGGATCTGTGCAAGGTGGATGGGTTGTGCATGGTAGAAACCAAGGCACAAGTATACAAGATGGCTAGCAAAATGTGTTAGTGTAATCGAAGAAAATATGCAAGTATAAGACAATGTACCAAGAAAGTAAAAAGATTAGACACGCTGCAAAAAGTGGGGTTTAGACATGGGCCATCGCTCACAAAGTCATAAGAAAATCGGGGCCAAAGTGGAAAAAAACATACAATGACCATACAAGACATAGGGAAAATCCGCAAATAACAACATACAATGGAAAAAAATAACAAGCAATATGAATCAAAAAACCATGGTGGAAAATAGTCCTGCAATCTAAATACTACACATAAAGCACCCGTTAGCATGTTAGAAAGACAAAAAGTATGTCACAAGTGTGTATGTATCCATGGAAAGTAATGTGCTAGAAAATAGTAGTAAATAATGAAATAATAGCACTTGTAATGTGTGAGAGTAGTAAATGTAGATGCCCCTAAGAGAGCATCGGTGGGACTAGTAAAGGTACAAGACTGCAAAATCATTGTTGTAGATAAGAACTCGTAAGATCAACATCCACAACTAGAGACCATGTGAATGTACATGTGTATATAGAGAGATAACGACATACAAATTATCTCGACTCACATAGTAAGAAAAGTGTGATCATGTAAATAGAATAAGATAGAAAAAATATATGCAGCCAAGATATACAAATGAACTAAGTGATTGGAATGGATTGGTATGCAATGTGTGAAAATGATAAGCAATAACGTTCCCCACGGGATGTGTAGGATATGAGGTTAATTTATAAATTTCCCTCGGCAATTAGAAATGAACCATAGAACAAGAGAGTGTGTCATTGCGAAATGGTTTGAAAGTATGCACTGGAAACATAGATCATGAAACATAGAGTGTAAAATGTGGATGTGGCGAGGTTTATTTCATATTTAGACCCTCAACAATCGAGTATGAACTATGGAGCTAGAGTAAGTATAAAGCACAGAGTGTAAGAGTAGAAATTGTAGATACTTGATGATGCTAAGAGGGGGTCAGTAAGCATGATTATCTCCAAGTGTTTTATGTGTATAAGAATAAAATAAAATCATCTAGAAGATCGAAATTATCAGAATCGAAGATAATTGGATTTGGGTATGAAACTTCATAAGCAATAATATGGGGTTGATCATATAAATATCCCTTGTAGCATAAATTATACATGCCCATAACATATTCTTCATTAGTGAAAGGTGGTTGTAGACAACCATGTGTATACCAAAGACATGTTAGATTTATAGTGTAGCAAAGAAATGAATCATTACAAATAGGAAATGTGATATTAGTGTCATTAGGATCCAAAGTGCCACCAATATAGTCAATCTAAGACTACCCAAGTGTAAATGAAGAGTAACGAGGATTACATGCAAGGAATAATAATAAATGGAAGACACGAAGGCCATAAGTAGTAGTAGCAAAGAGAAATCCATGATAAAGCCAAGGAGAATGACATGGTGGGCGAAGATTATCAAGTGTGGATATAATTCAAGCTAATCCATCATGCATGAAAATGGTGTTAGAGTAAGTGGGATTGAATGGAATATGAGGCCAATAAGAGTTATGTATGATAAGATCACATGTGAAAGGAGGTACCGTTGAGGCGGGTGGTATGACTTCCAATGTCTAGATAAACCCCTAAAAAGTATCATAGGAATAGTATGAGAGAGTTTCTTGATTTTATATTCTCCAGGGGACAACAAGAACAACATTTTCATTGAAGTAGGACTCATCTATCTCAATAGGAGTAAATTTAAGATTACATAGTGTGTCATCATTAAGCTTGACAACATCAACCTCATCATTAGAATTGGCATTCCTAACATTGTTATGTTGAATATAAGCATCAAGGATATTGGTAGGAGTTGTGTCGGGACGTAGGAGTGAGAGGACTCTTGACAGGCGAAATAGTGGTAGCTATAGGAGTAGACAAGGTGGGTGAAATGATATCATTAATATGGGTGGGAATGGATGGTATGATTATAGAGGTGGAAGAACGCATTTGTGAAATACTTGTAGACACCAAATTTGTGCCGTACAACACCCTGTGCCCCGCATCTCATCTCGCAACCTAACCATACCTCACCACCTAAACCTTACACACTTAATTATTTATTAATTACCTTATAATTAATAAATCCACATCTCCAACCCTGCCACCTCACCTCGCCACCTCATCATGACCTAGCCCTAACCCTAAACTAACCTAATTAAGACCTATGACTTGGTCCAGACTCACACCCATGACTCATCACCCCTCACCCGCACCAAAACGAGCCTAATAATGACTTGACCAAGCCCAAAATCGGCCCCTCGAGAGAAAAGGAGGGAAAGTTGGCTATTTTGCTAAAAATAGCCCTTTTGACCTAACCGACATCGGTTCCTACTTGACCACCATCGGTTACAAAACCATCATCGGTTCCCTGTAAATGACCTCCCCCAACCAAAAAGAAAGGATCCAGATTCATTTGGAGGAGAGAGACAAGTGAGAAAGAGAGAAGAGGTTGCAGAGAAGAGTATCGAGCCCAAGACTATAATTGAGCAACTAGATCGCTGTCACACTCATCCAAGCATTGGGAAAGTCAGAGGATAGCTTCATCAGCTCACTTTCCATTTGAGATCATCCCAACTGAGCCTTGCCATCGCCACCACATTCCTTGGACCTGTATCTTCATCAGGAACTAGTAAGTAGTATCTTGTATGTTTCTAAACACCATTTCTTGAACTTTTAATTCATAGTAATTATAAGCTCACTCCTAGATCTACCACCGATAGCACCCTGCATCTAACTTTCATTCATCCACCCCTATATTGCCCCAAGGACAGCTCTCTCACTCTCTAAGTCTTCTCCATCACCCTACTACCCCCCCTAATCATTTACCAACCTTATAAACACCATAACCACCTTACAACCGACCTCCATTCAAAGCCCCTAAATCATCGACCCTATCGATACCGGTTATCTTCTCACTGTACTGGTGTTATAACCGCATGATCGTTATCCAGTGACCGGCATCGGTCACTGTGACTTATACCAAAACCAACCTTTCCCCTATTTACCCCCAAACAATCTCATATCTAGCCTTGTCTATCCCTGTAACTTGATCTGAATGTATCAATAACCAGTGACCAAACAAACATCATGACATTTTATTATTGGTAGTTTAGTCTCTATTGCTTTTTAATGAGGTACCTAAATCATGATTTATAATAGCTTCTTTGTTATCATTTGCAATAATTTGTATTAAAAGGGGAACCTGACCACCTTCAAAGGAAGTCTAATATTTCCTGGGCCCAAGGTAGTTCCCTCACTTATTGTCTAACTAAGATCTGGTGGTCTTGTATTCTTACTTACAGGTAGTCCTTCCCAGACAAAAAGGAATTCTTCACAATCGATCGATCCTCTACGTTACGCGCACACCTTCCCAAAACTCAACAGTGTTCTTCCTAACCCTAACCCTTATATGTTTCTCAAGAGAATGAAAAGATAAAAATAACTCTATTCGGAATGAAATTGCAAAACATTTTGGCATGCCAGGTGGGACCCTTCTCAAAGTTTCTTTCTCTCTTGCTTGTTTTCATATAGGAGCACACTTGTTTCTTTCTTCTAAATATTCACAAAATATTTTGTCATTTTGGTAAAAGAACTTGTCTATCTTTTGCATCTCTGCATTAGTTAAATTCATCTTCTTAACCTCTTCTCTTTCTTTGCTTCATCGAATATCATTTTCGATTTGGGTTTAAAACACGTGCATCACATTCTTGCTTGTTGTTTTTAATTCTAGTGAACGTAGATTAAGTAACAGGTCGTACACGTGGGGGTGATATCCACGGTATTGACGAGAAATTAATCTTACTCTCACTGCACAACACATACCAAATCACATCATAATCAACACAACATCTCAAACATCCCCCCTTCCCGCGGTATTCCTCCCCGATTAAGGTAGCCTTATGAGCCAAAACAAACTTGACATCTCCCTTAGGTCTTTTGTTTAGGTTTGACATCATCTGGCGTCTAAGGCATAAGCCCAAAGTGATTAAAAATAATCCTAGGGTTAGTCTCTTGATTTTCTTGTGCATCTTGCTTGTTTTTTAGTTTTGTTTTTCTGTCATACCTGCTTCAGGTGATCACTTCAAGACAGGTTTGGTGGGTATACTAAGCATTGTTATCCCCAAACCAGTAGCTTCTTACATCCTCTCTTTGCTTTCACAGTGACCGACACCGGTCCTATACTACCGACATCGGTTAACTGACCGATGCCGGCTACATTCTGACCGACATCGGTTATCTGACCGATATCGGTTACTGTGTTTCACAGTTCTTGACAAACCAGCAACCTACCAATTCCAACATTTTGTTGTTGTTTCTGTTCCGGATTGATTAAATCCCTGTTGTGTCCTCTTGTCCATGGTTGTTATCACCCGGAAACAAGCTGCAGCCATGGTTTCACATGCCTGTTCCGTGCCTTTTCCTGAGTCACCCCCTTCACATCCTATGGGGAATCCTATGGATACCAGTAATTTTCCCAAGATCCCTGTAGGAGATAAGGAATTTGCCAAATTTTTGGATGCTAATCCTAGCGCCATACAATATTATTTGTCTCATACCCCTGACCGTACACCCGACGGTCAGCTCCTCGTTGGTATGCCTATTAGTATCACCACTCACTTAGCCCCTTCCCCACCTAATAACTCCACCTCACCGTCTTCATCCTTAGCCCCGTCTCCCAGCTCAGTGGCTTCGGTGGTTCATACTGCACCAATTGGCTTTCCTTTCGTTAATCTGGGGCCCCACATATCACTACCGTCCACTGACCCTACCTCATCTCTCTCACAGATTGCCTCTTTCATAACTTGCTCTCTACCACCTATCCACACGAGCTTTCCCTCTCAAGCTCCGCCCACCTTTTCATTTCCACAAACTCATCGGTGGCCTCAACATCTTATATAGGACACCCTTATTCGGCTCCCCAACACATTCATCACCATTATCTTATCAACATTCAATCCCACCATTGTCTAGTAGCAGCTCTTGGCCCAATCCTCCTCTGTTTAAAACGACAACACCATCATCTAACCCAACCAATGATTTAATCAAACAGATGATGGACAAGATGCAAAATCTTGAGGCTTTTGTTTCAGGAAGTCGTAACACCCTGACATACGAGCAAGTTTTTCGGGAGCCTATTCATCCTTCTTTCCCCCTTCATACATATCCTCCTCAATGGGAATTACCAAAATTTACTCGCTTTAATAGTAAGGAGGACCCTCAACAACACTTGCGATCGTTTAGACATGCTTGCTATCTAATTGCTCATGACGATGCCTTACTACTTTACCTTCCCCTTGTCCTTATCGGGACTGCCTTGAGTGGTACAAAGTGCTTTAGCCCAAAGACTCAATCTTCTCCTTTAACCAATTAGCCCAATCTTTCTTGGATCATTTCTCCATCAATATTGCGAAAGTATCCATTACCGACCTCTATGCCATCCGAAAATTTGAAGACGAATCTATCGCAGATTTCGTTGGACGATGGCGGGGCCTCATCAACCAACTTACTTATGCCTTACCTCAGGCCAAACTCATCGAACTCTTTATGCGGGCCTACGCTAAGCACATTTCTCCCACCCTCCAAATTCAAACTTTCCACACCTTTGATGAGGCCTTTACTATGGCTCGGAACTAGAGATTCGAGCCTTAGAGGAAGAGAAATTGAGGTTCGCTGAACAAAACTCAATTTCCAAACCCAAGACTCGCCAACAAACCAACACCACCAACTCTCACGCATCGGCTGCTTCGAAATCAAAAGGAGCTGTACACGCAGGTGACGGTCAAATCTCAAGCACCATCTAATACCCAGCCGAAAGCCACCTATAAGTATAAAGCCGAGCCCATTAACTACACTCCCTTGGGAGAAACTTATGGTGTGATCTTGGACAAATTGCTGAAAGCAGGAGCTATCACATTGCCTCCTATTAAACCTCACTCCAGGTTTGATTCCACCCGTGCTATACCTTCTTGGTATAAAGAAAATGACTTCTGTAACTTCCATCGCATGAAAGGACACGATCCACGAAAGCTCGCAAGATGTTAAAAACATAGTGCAGAAATGGTTGATTCAAGGATATAACCTCGATAATCCTAATGCCCCCGCTAATCGAAATTTAAAAATCTTCAACAAACCATTTCCAAACCATGCATCTAACAGTAACACAAACCAAGACACCTCAGCTGAGGAGAAGAGTGTGCATGAGATCCATGCGATTTTCAACTCCCAACCCAGGGCTTCCATCGAGGAAATTCTGAATCAAGCTTCTTCACCAACGCAGGGATTCTCACCCCCTTCTCCTTCATCAGGACAAGAGGACAGTCCCACTATTCCTTTACCCATAAAGGAATTAACCACCCAGAGTTCTCTTCTCACAAATGAACCTTCTTACACCACATCCCTGCAAGACTGTGAGCGGATGTTATCCAACCTATCTATTTCCCAAACATCTCCTTCCACCACTCTTGCTGCCAAAGAAGAGGGATCACCACTTTTTCTGTCATCCTTAGAGGAGAAACCCCTTGAGCCTACATCACCAAACTCCTTAATCATGACGGATCCCCTCGAACATGCCCTCCTACCTATTAGTTCTTCATCACCTAAATCTTTCCAGCGACCAGGTTGACCTCTTAACACCCATTGATACAGCAAGTGCCTCATTTACCCCCTGTATCACACCCACAGTGGACCGGAATCACAACCCACCTCTCTTCCATACCAAAGTTCCTGTTCACACGTGAAGATTGTCATCCCCCAGAAGATAGACGAGTCTTATGGGAGCGTTTGAGTACACCATGCTCTACTCAAATGTAGATGACTAATCCAGACACCTCTACCATATACCCGAGGTGTTTACAAAATCTCAAAATGCCTATGTCCTCACCTTCACCCCCCTCATCTCTACCGAATCCCTCATCCACCTCTATTAACCTAACCAAACCTTCCCTACACTTGGTACTTCATCAATACCCATTCGACACACCCACCTAAATGATTACATTTATCCAAAAATAAAGTCGTCAATCCACCTAGGAGACAGACCCAATCTCCTCGAGTCCAATCTATGCCTCTATCACAACTAAAACCCTCGCACCCGATCACACCAAGTACAGCAGGCATGGTTTCAACCCTCACCGTCACACCTACCTTCTATATTGGGGCCTCACCCCTCCACCTTGCCTCAATACATCATGCCTCCCACGTCTTCTTTAAACGACCTGCACCTTCTGCACCCATACAGAAATCCACGGGCATATCAACACCGTCACCCCAAGTATCCTGTCCACTACCAACCCTAAGCAAACTCGATCATCGAAGGATTTGTTTTGTCACTCCTCTTTCCCCGTGGTTGTTTCCTACCACCACGTCATCTGTGGCCTCATCATCTAACCAGCTAAACATGACTTCTGCGCAGAAGAAGCCACGCCTAGTTAAACCCAATCATCAAAATCCCTTGTCTAAACCACCACCCGTACGAACCACTCATACCCAACCATTACCAAAACAAACAGTAATCTCACCCACCCAATCAATAGCCTCATCTTCATCTGACTTTGACCCGCTCAAAGGATCTTACACCAAGATCCTTGATATGTTGGTAGGGGATGCGACCATTTCCCTACCCCCACTCAGACCCTATGATCCATCTAAACCTCGACCTATAGGTTATGATGAATCTAAAATATGTGCTTACCACCGCACACCAGGACACAATGTAGAAGGATGCAAAGCTTTGAAAGCCATCCTTCGCCAGTCACCTATCTCGGATAGAAAGTCTAAGAAAGACAACTTACGGAGGTAGAAACCCTTAGCTTCAATCCCTTCTCCTATACCACCTATCCCCGCCTCGCCAAAATCTATCATTATTGCAAGCCCGCCTCTCAAGGACAATGACTTATCCTTGCCATCTTCCTCCTCTCGTATTCATGAGATCAACATGATTAGCATCGCTACTCGAGGTCAGAAAAACAATGGAAAAGCTAAATAAAGCACACCTGTAGCCTCTCTTTCTCCTTTCACCATCCCGATCGCACCACCACCTAAAGTGGTTATTCGTGGACCTGCCTATCCCATCTCTGATGGAGTTTCCCATCGCACCATGATCAAACAACTTCACTAATCTCCTGTAAAAATGACACTATATGATCTCATTCAAACATCTGAATCTCATCGACAAGCTTTAATTGAGATCCTCCAAGGGATAGAGGTCCTACCTAATGAAACCCTACCCGTCACCTCCATCTTAACACCCAATCACGTCTCTTCTCTCACCAAACAACCTACCTCCACACCCACCTTTTTCCTGTGCTGACAGTTGCTCACTTTGTCAAGTTTTCCGAAGAAGAAATTGTCGTCTTTGGTGCAGAAGATCCTGACCCCACTCTTTTCATCTCGGCTTATGTCCGAGACATCCGGGTACATTGTGTTATGATCGACGGGGTGCTAGCCTAAACATCATCTCTTCCAAAGCCTTCCAACAGATGAATATCCCTCCTAGCTGCGTGTGCCAACCCCACCATGTTACGTTCATTCAATGATGCCATTACTTCTACCCTAGGCACCGTAATCCTTAACATTCGTGTAGGGCCACGTACCTTGCCCAAACTCTTCTATGTCCTTGAGGGAGAGTTCCAATACAACATGTTGTTAGGCCACCCTTAGATCCGGGCTATGGGATGCGTTCCCTCCACCTTACATAGATGCATAAAATTTGAGTATGAGGGAAGTCATACACCGTAAAGCTTCGACACTTCCCCCTTCAAAACCTACAATATGTTATATCACCCTAGTGATTTTCTTGTACCGATCAAGGCACCCATTGATCCAGCCCAACCATCTACTTCAACCATGCCTCAACCATCCACCTTAACCGCACCCACACCTTCGACCAATGAAACCACCGCCACGAATACCACTTCCTTCCCCACTGACATAACATCCCAACTTTAGATCCCTTGGTAGATGTTTTTCAACGCCTTGTTTGGGAGTACCACCTATACAACATTAACACCTTTCATACCCCATGTATAATGACGGACGATTACATGCGCATCCTACCTACGAGTCGTGTGGGAGAGGTGATCTCCTACGAACCACCTAATTACCGCACCAACCTAACGTATGGGGGTGTTGGCGCTTCCTCTGTCACCCCCTGAACCTCCCATGGGTGTGGTTCCCTTCCAATCTGATTTTCAATATCTAACCAACCGTCGTTTCGCCCTCACCTTCGACCTTATTTGTCTTGGAAAGGTTTTGGTTTTGGTCTTTATGAACAAGGCCGACATACGATCATTCCCATGACTACATGCAAACACAAAGATCGTAGTGGTCTTGGATTTTCTGAACCACCTACACCGAAGAAACCTCATGTCGGTTGCATCCGGGAAGATGAAAAAGTCACCCCTTTAGAACCATCATCGCCCATTTTGCCATCTTCACCGGCAGAGTCGATAGACCCGGAATCTATCCCTCCTAAAAAAAAAAAAATCATGAATGTTATTTTCTAGGTCCTCTCACTTATCAACACGATGGTGAAGACCCATCTTCTCTCCCCCTTTTGTATCTAGACATGATCGAAGAAGACTCGCCTTCGATTAATGTTGTGGAGTGCCAGGATGACGACTCCATCCTCACCTACCTTAGTGCGGACGACTCTTATATTTAACGCACCTTACCATCTGAAACCCAAACCATGTTGAATGAGTTGACTATAGAAATCAACATCCACACAGAGGATGATCCTCACATTGCGAAGATCGACAATCTCTTGATGCATCAAAACAAGCCACCTTCACTACCTTCCTCTCGTGCCCCTTGATTAAGCTTTTGCTTGGTCCTACGCCGACATGCCAGGAATCGATCCTGACATTGTTGTCCATAACATCACTCTAAAACCAGACTCCAAACCAGTTAAACAGAAACTAAGAAAAATGCATCCACACATTGCCTCTTTGTGAAAGAAGAGCTTCAATGACTCCTTTCTGTTTCTTTCATCTTACCTATTGACTATCCTCAATGGATTTCTAATGTCATACATGTCACTAAAGCGACGGGGGACTTCGAGATATGTATGGATTTTCGAGACCTTAACCTCGCTTGCCCAAAGGATGACTTCCCCTACCTAGCATTGATCAACTTGTTGATCTCACTACGGGCCATGAGATGCTTTCTCTCATGGATGGCTTCTCAAGATACAATCAAATTTTGGTAGCCCCGGTGATCAACATAAAACCACCTTCATTACCCCCTGGGGGACCTTCTGCTATCGTGTCATGCCATTCGGCCTTAAGAATGCTGGTGCGACCTATCAGTGGGCTATGACTTATATTTTTCATGACATTATGCACACTATCCTTGAGGATTATGTCGATGATCTTCTTGGAAAATCCAAACATCGTAGTGAACATCTCGATGTTTTAACCATTATTTTCGATCTGTTGCAATCGTGTGTTCGTCTTCAACAAAATAAATGCGTCTTTGGCTTCCTTTCGGGAAAACTCCTTGGCTTTATCGTCTCTTTGCATGGCATTGAGGTCAACCCAGCTAAATTCAAAGCTATCCTAGAAATGCCCCCACCCACTAACCTCAAACAATTGCGTAGTTTGTAGGGCAAACTCCAATCTATCCAGCGTTTCATCTCACTGACTCTCGGATCGATATCAACCTTTCCATCATCTCCTTAAAAAGGACATTGTCTTCCAATGGATCGAGGAGTGCCACCAAGCCTTTAAGGCTCTTAAATCCTATCTCTTGCAGCCACCCGTGCTTGTCCCACCTTAGGACGATCGCCCTTTCTACCTTTACCTTTACGCCATGCCACTTGACCATGTCAGTAGGAGCCATGCTCGCACATCATGACTCCGAGCATCGAGAACAAGCATTTTATTACATAATCCATACTCTTGTGGATTATGATACTAGGTATACACACGTAGAAAAGTTGTGCCTAGCCCTATCATTCGTGGCCACCAAACTCCGACATTACCTCCTGAATCACAAAACTTTTGTCATCACCAACACTGACCCCATACATTATATGTACGCCAAACCTCATCTAAACCAACGCATCGCCCGATGGCTTATGCTCCTCACCAACCTCGACCTTGAGTTTGTACACCAGAAATCTAGTCAAAGGACAAACTATCGTAGACCAACTCGCGGAAGCCCCTTTACCTGGGGAACAATTTACCAATTTTACTTTCCCTGATGAACTCATCGCAACTCTTTCACTCAGTGATGTGTCATATCCAATGACCCTCTTCTTCGATGGATCTAAATGCCCGCTGGCTGCAGAGGGGTAGGCGTTGTTCTCATTCCTCTTGAAGGTGAACCTATGCCTCTTTCATTCAGGCTTGATTTCCCCTGCACTAACAATACAGCGGAATACGAGGCCCTTGTTTTGGGTCTCCACGTTGCGTTACACTTAGGTGTGAAGTCTATTAACATTTTCGGTGACTCTCAATTGGTAGTAAATCAAGTTACTGGCATCTACCAATGTAAAAATGAGGAACTTCAAAAGTACAAACATTACGTGGATTCACTTTTGACCTTATTTACTCATTATTCTATCCAAACCATTCCCCACTCAACTAATAAATTTGCGAGATACTATGGCTTGCTTGGCCTCGCAAATTCCTGCCTCACCAACTTACTCGGACATATTTGTCTTTGTCAATAACTCTTTGCCCCATATTACTTAGTCCCGGATGTTTGTATGGTAAATAATGTATCTACTTTGATTCGTAGGATACCCTGGTATCACCAATTTCACGATTACCTTACAACCTTTGTTCTACCGCTTTGACCTTACTAGTAATGGCAAACGTGCTTTTCTTAAAAGTTTTTTCGTTATGTCATCATGGGGGACTCCTCTATAAACGTGGCTTCGATGGTATCCTCCTTCGCTGCACTGCCTAACCGGGTTTGAAGTCACCCATACCCTTCAACAAGTCCATGATGGAATTTGTGGTGGGCATTTTAGTGGCCTTGCAATGTGCCAGCGAATCCTCGCCTAGGATATTATTGGCCTACTCTTAATAATGACTACTGCGAATATGTTAAGCATTGTGTTATGTTTCAAAGCATGCCAACCTTCAACATACTCCCGACCACTGCTACAGTCGCATGAGATCTTTGGCCTTTCTCTGATGGGGTTTAGACCTTATTGGTGAGATTCACCGCCTTCTTCGCAGCGTCACCGGATGGATCATAACGTTTGAATATTACACTAAATGGGTGGAGGCCGTTCCACTCATTTCAACCAAAAATAGAAAATCGTTGAGTTCATCAATCATCACATTATTTGTCATTTTGGTGTTCCTCATCACCTGATAACAGATAATGGAAAATATTTCAAAAATAAGCTAGTACAAGACCTTTGTGACAACTTTGGTATCAAACTTAGCTTCTCATCACCATACTATCCACAAGCAAATGGTCAAGCCAAATCTTCTAACAAAACCTTAACCAAAATTCTCATGAAAGTCATTAACAATTCTGGGAAAAACTGGCATGATCACATTCCCTTTGCCCTTTGGGCTTATCGTACCAGTATTCAGACGTCCACTAATGCCACACCATTCTCTTTGGTGTATGGTACCGAGGTTGTCTTGCCTCTCGAAATAAAATCCTCCCTAAGAATATCTCTCGGGATATTCTCACCAATGATTATTTCGCCAAGAGCGGTTAGCCCAATTGGAGATTCTTGACGAGCATCATCTTACTGACTCTTGACCACCTTCAAATTTATCAAAAGCGTATCAAGCGTGCTTATGATAAGCAACTTCATGAGCATACCTTTAAGATTGGTGATCTTGTCCTCAAAGAGAATCAACATGTAACCAAGCTAGAAAAGAGCAAACGTAGAAAATTTGCTCCTAATTGGATTGGGCCTTACATTATCACTCACACTTACGGATCAGGTACTTATCGTTTAGCTTCGCTTAATGGTAAATCGAGCCTAAACCCCTTAATTCCTTGCATCTCTGACCATTCTACTATTGAATTTAGTGTTACATCACTTCTTATCTACCTTGCGCTCATCCCTTGAGCTCATTTACCACTTCATACAACTTATTTCATGCATCTCAAAGTAGAATCAAACTCACGTGGTTTGATCATCACCTCCTCTTAAAAGATGCCTTCCCCTTTTTAGTCTGGTCCATGACTTAAAAGTATCCAAATAATAAATTCTCCATCCGGGATATTCTTGAGTCAAACTTCTGCAAAACTAGATGCTTCATGCCAAATGGACATCTAGACCTCAAAGCTATAAACTATTTGCTCCCTCGAAGGATACTATGTGTAAAGCTGCATCTGCTATTATAAATAAATTTGCTCCCTGAAGGAAAGCTATGTGCAAAGCCGCATCTGCTACTATAAATAGATTGCTCCTTGAAGGATAGCTATACACGATCGCCTCTATCAAAAGCTTCTCTCATTGATCGGCTTCGTGAAGACCTCAAGAACAAAAAAATGCATATCCCATATAGACTTCCCGCATTGATCGGTCTATATCCAGAAAAATAAAAGCGATATTCAAAAGCACTTTTGAGTCATGGACTTGTCTATTTAGGTTTGGTTCTATTTCATCGAATAATCACCTTATAAGTTCTCTACGCCCCACTATACCATCCATCTCACCTCACCATTTTCAAAGCAACAAAACTCAAGGAACGTGACCTATATCGATATCTTATGATTATACAAACTCTTTTCACCTATTGACTTCTCACCTATGCATGGTACCTAGGGATTCAAGCTCATCCTATGATAATACGTGGTTTGTTTCGCTCTTTCCAACTATGGGAATCTTTTGCCTCTTTTACCCGAATCTAGAATTATGTGTTGACCTTAATCGGGACATGATTCCCTATGCTTTAGGTAAGCTAACACCGCCAATACCTTACCAACACCAACAACATTACCCTACCAATATCAAAATTTTTACCAACAAACAAATTGCCTAACCACAAACAAATTGCACGAATGCACCTCTCTCCTGGTCCTAAGGGAGAACTACATCGATGCGAGGCCCCTCCTTGCTTTGTGCGATGGGCTATGTAGGCAGCACTTAGGAGACATGGGGTCTCCCAAGGTTAGCTCGACCATCCCCTACCATAACCTATCATGTGTTGTGTTTTACTTAAAAATATAAATATTTTCACATATTTATACCGATAACACTCACCATTTCCCTTTATCAATCCAAACATTCAAAACACAAACATTATTATTATTATCATAAACTCAATTCAACATACATATTCAATTTTATTTATATGTTAAACAAATACATCTTCTCTATCATCGGCCTTGCAAGTCAAAGCATCCTTATTTTTCTACCCCTATGAAATTCACTTAGGCCCCCACGCCGCATCCTGAACCAAGTAGTGATGGTGATCGTCGACGCCGCTCACCTGGCCTCTCCATCCTCAAAGGTGCCACTGCTATTGGTTCCTCCCACTGATCCGCTAATCTCTCCTGTAACATACGAATACACCCTCTCGCGTGGAGGAATCTTGCCTCTAGTCTCTCCACTCGTGACTACGAAACCTCTAACAATCCCGTGGTCTCGTTCACTTTGTGTTTGAAGCTGGTGAACTAAACCTTACATGCGGTCTCTCTCCGCTGTAATCACAGCTATGTCAGGATGATCGGCCCTCTCATGTGTACCTCGCAGCTCTGCTGCCCACCATAATCTATAAGACTCTGTCACTCCTGCATCCATTACCTGCGATCATTTCTGCATCTCTTCTGGTCCTTCTAGAAGTGTCGGCCGTGGAGGTGAGAATGGTGCCTCGGCATCGATCCTCCTATATGGTCTATGAGCCATGGGTATATCCTGAACAAATCTAAATTGTCACGCACGTGATCTAGAGGAATCCTCTCATACTCACTTGGCCTGTGTCCTGCGATCCACCTCAATCGCTCTACACCCCTCAAATCCTCGGCTATGTTCACCGTCACCATGTAGTTCCCGTAAGGCCTCCAACGGATATCCACAATCGTCACCATCTCCCACATCTACCTATAATACTCAACATCATCTATCACGGTCTCGGCTCTTGCCTCTTGCTCTGTCTGGACCCATCGTTTGAATCCCAACCTCTGCACTCATGTCTCTCCTGCTGGATTGGTCAGCCTATTGGTCAAACACACACAATGTGCTCATAGGCCCAACAATGTAATAAGTATGCACAATCCAGTGTAGTCCTGTGATTTCACCTGCATGCCCATAAACCCCTGTATAGCTCCGCAAGATATGCAGGTGCCCATGCGAAAGTAACGCTACCTTCTATCATCTCACGAATAATACACATCAATGATTTCGAAAATCATCCCTCGTCCGCCCTTGGTAATGCATAATACCCCACCACTATCATTAATACCACGGCTGACCTTGTTGCCTCGGGGTGTGCTACAAACATTATACAGTGAATATCACCCTCATTTTGTGTCAAATCTCGTGCGGTTGGACCAAAATCGCCATTATCGCTGCCCATGCCACATTAGGCCTGCCGATACACTGGTCTTCCTGTAATTAGAAGTCTCAAAATTTGAAACACATCTTCTAACGTCACTGTCATCTCCCCTGTTGATAGATAGAAGGTATTCTTTTCAGATTCCATCTCTCAATCAACGCCTTCAACATAGCATGATTGTGTGTGATTCGTGAATAATAGTAGATTCTTCTTAACCCCGCGGTTTATTAATGCCCACTCAGCTGGTGTTACATCCGCTTGGACCCATGACAACAAAGCTGGCACCTATCATTCATCCTCAACCTTGCTTGTGCATGCACACATCAAACCAACAAACAACAAATCAACAAATAAATTCCCACGTGTTTTTTATCACAATCCGCAACTTTACACAGTAACCGATATCGGTTATAGATAACCGATACTGGTTACCTAACCGATACCGGTTATTCCTAAACGATATCGGTCACTGTCAATTCCAACCACCCTGCTCAAAAACACCACATATGATAACTTCTTCGCTCGTTTACCCCTCTCTATACCTACGAACATATCTCAAACACCTGATTACCTACCCTACAACACTCACCCCATCCCAAACTCTTTCCTATCACCTTTCTACCCATTTACCTTACCACATTCTATTTATAACCATGCAAAATCTCATTCCAACCAAAACAAATTATACCTCTGGGGATGCAGCAGTTTGAGGTGGAACCTGTCTTCCTTCTCCTCTCTGCCCGCTGGATGCTTCTCTTTGTTCAGCCATGTTCACCACCCTCTTCACTATAACTTGCCTTTACACCTTCTTAATCCAAGCCCACGATCACTTTACCTATCTCTTCCTCCTTCTTACTCAATTCTCCCATGCAATTACCCTGTATGGATGACAAACAGCCTCGCATCTTCGTATTTAACATGTTGCATGACTCTAAAAATAAGAACTTTAGTTGCCTCCCAAGCTTTTCTATATTTAGAAAAGCTCGTTTTAGCGTAACCGATGTCGGTTACATAACCGGTATCGGTCATATGTGACCGACATCGGTTAAATAACCGATATCGGTCACATATCTCATTTTTATAGGTCTTTTCTTTGTTTTTTACAAATTTTTGGCAACTTTGCCTCTTTAACTGCATAACGACATAGTTATCAACAATCATCATCATAATACCATCAACACATATGCATATCATCAAACCATCATCAAAATATACATCCAATTCTAATACCATCGACAAAACACATGAAACATTATAATATATGCATCAAATCCACAATTATACACACCATATGGATCAACCTCATCATCTATATATATCATCAAAACAATGTTACAATATACAAATTTCCTGCATGGGGCCTCTGTGATCCAAAATACAAAGTCGGCACGCAGGCCGCTGTCTCTGTCAAACTCTCGACTCGGCTCACAGGCCGGTCTCTCATGTCAAAAATATACTCGGCTCGCAGGCCGGTATCAACTATACAAAATGTACTCGGCTCGCAGGTCGGTATATACAACAAAAATGAATATATACATCCTATGTGGGCATGAGACCTCTATATGCACACTCGGTTCGCGAGACAGTGTCTCTCTCAAAAAAAAAATAATAATAATCAATCAACTATCAGCTCAACCAAAAACATCTCCACTCCTAGGGTGACTCGGCTCTCTCCCTCCCTCATCTCGTCTCTCGGCTTGCCCTGTGCCGGATCTCACCTCCTACCCATCATTGACCCATTGGCTATGTCATTGCGGCCCCCTGTGCCCTATGACTCCGGGAAGTCTCGGCTCTATGAGCTGCATATGGCTGATACTCTGCACCGGTACCATCTAGTACGTCCTGATAGTACCGGGCCTCCGCTCTCGCCTCCATGTACCGGGCCCGTGCCACCATGGTTGGTGGGGCTGGTCCCCCGGCTCCTAATAGAAGTGGACCACCTTACTGCTGTACGCCCTGTGCTGTGCATATGCACGAGGTTTTGCTGTGCACTGTGGTTGTCCCTATACGTGCTGAGGTTTTGCACATGCACAGTACTGTGTGCTGTGGTTTTCCCTATACGTGCTGAGGTTTTGCCTATGCACGAGGCTATGCTATCACTGTAGCTGTGCTGTGCCGTCCCTGTGTGCTGCCTAGACTGCCCCTATAGCACCCCAATCTATGCCTGTGCGTGATAAACTTCCCCTGTAAAAGCGCACTTTGACCCAAGAGACGGTCCTCTCTACTATAACAACCACCAAATCTGGCTATGTGGGTTGTGCTCTCATGGCTGCCCTCTACCCTACCCACCAAACCAAAAATGAACCTGTAACCGGCGTCGTCCACCGTATCATTGGCCGGTCTCTCTGCTACCCAGACTGGGTCAAATGGTTGCGGTACAGGTAGTGGTGCCTCTACATCCTCCCTCTGATACTGTGGGAAGGGAGGTGGCTCATCCTATCGTAGGCCCAACTGTCGTCGTACCCTCTCTAGGGGAATCCGCTCATACTCCCGGGTCTCGCCGATCCGGCCTATCCGAGAAGATGTACTGGATCCATCGCAGTTGTGCTCGGGCTCCTCCACGGGGCTAATGGCCTCTGTATGGCCTCCATATAATATCTAATGCAGTCAGGCCCTCTAATATATGTCTGTAATAAGTGACATCTCGCCTGCATGATAGCGCTCGTGGTGGCCCACGACCCCAACCACCTGCGAAACCCATATCTATAAATTGCTTGTGGCCCTGGCTCTTTTGGGCAAACCCTCCCAGTCGTAAACACACGATATGCTCGTAGGCCCAAGCGGTGTAACAAGAATGTCGAACATATACCGAATTGCCTCATACGTCGATAGCCCCAGGCTCTGTATAGCTGCACCGGATACACGGTGCCCATGCATCAGCAGTGTGCTCCTCCACCATCTCATATAACACTCCCATCAAAGCCTATGGGAAGTGGCCTCCCTACGAGTTAGGGAGGGTGAGCGGAGTTATACGATCATCATCGGCATGGCAAGCCGTGTCTCCTGTCAATGCATGCGCGATACATATCGCCATAGCGAGATGCTCGCACTATGATACGTAATCAGTGGGGCTGCATCTCTCGAATACCTACTGAGGATGCTATCCATCGCTGTCTCGGCATCCACTGGAACACTTTGTGTCACCTATGATCGGTAGTCTCGGGATGCGATACACATCCTCTAGTGTATTTATCATCTCTCTAGTAGGGAGATGGAAGACATTGGTTGTCGGATCCCTTCTCTTGATGAGGGCAACCATCGGGTTGTGGTCCCTATCCATATCCCTATACCTCTGGACTCTGCAGGAGTCGACCTCTCGCATAAGCGCCTGCCGCTGAGCACGGTCACATGTGGCGCATTTGCCCGATAGAGGTGGCATCGATCCGCATCGTCGCTCTTGGTGTGCCTACAAAACAACAACACACTCCATCAAGCCTACCACTTTACAACACAACTACCTTAACCCTCATACTCACTCACCCACCCAATCACAACCCGACTCTATACACACATCTACACCCACCTATCTTACCCTATACATCTATAAATTCCTCTCACGCTTATGGTCCTTCTTTAAATATCCTACCCACTCTAATCAAACCTAAAACACCTCATCTCCCTCAACACCAATAACCCCACCCAACAAACACCTCAATATCCCCTTTACCTATCCCACACCCTACCCAACCACCCCACTCATACTCCACCAGCTCGCTCTACTCTCACCCTCTAACCATACCCACCCATTTAACCCCTCCTAATTCATACACAACCCATAACCTATCCTACCCAACCGGCCCCAACCACCCGATTACCCCCACCCCGATAACCTTTCCTATGACTCTACCTTCTCCCCTTCACCCCCAAAACTCTATCCTACCCACCTACAACAAACCAACACAACAAATTTCACAACCTTACCTCCTACCCATGGTGGCCAGTGCGGTCACCCTCGACCCCATCGGTCCCCAACCAACATTGTATGTCGTGTTTTGTCATCGACATCGTTCGACACATGACCGACGCCGATCTCTAAACCCACTAATCTACACAACTTATCCTGTGACCGATGCCGATTCGCTAGTGACCGACATCGGTCCTTTGTGGGATTCGGGTGGACCGAAAACACCCCCAAATCCCTTTTTTCCTATTTCTACCCATCTACCCACAATAATTGCCTAAAAACTTACCCACCCTGCCGTTTTGGCCTACCTAACATATCTACCCACTCCATTTTACGATTTACCTTCATTTATTCATTATTTTATCAAATTTTGGATTCTACCCGAAAACCCACATCCTAGCTAAATTCATCAACTTGACACAAATAGGGTTGAGATCCTACCGGTATGACTACACGTCGTCGTGGTGGGATAGGTGGCGGTGGTCCAGCACCTCCTGCTCCTCCAGGCTATGCCATAGCTCCAAATCTCCTCAGCAGGGTCCTTAACCAATCAAACTCGCCTCATGATCTCTGGGCCTACCAATAACTCACTACCCCACTTAACTAATGCCAACTCAGCCCAAAAACTCAACCCTGATCAATTCAAAACTCAGACAAGACAAAGGTTGGCACTCAAATTCACAATGTGACAATGACATGCCGTATTTTTTTTTTTTTCTTTTTATAGGTTTTGACCTCTAACCGATACCGGTTAGGGAGCGCCACAGAAGACCGATATTGGTATTCTAACCGACATCGATCAAGAATAACGATGATATCGGTTACCTTCCTAGTTTACCCTAACTCCTGCCCTTATCCACCAAACTCTATTTTTCACCACATCACCTACCCCCGGCCTTTGCTAAATAGCCTTATTTTGAATTCATTGGCCCGACCCAAGGCCGCAACCACTCCATTGGTCCAACCCAAGGCCACAATCAATCAATCGGCCCGACCCAAGGCGCAATCAACCAATCGGCCCAACCCCGAGGCGCAACCAACCAATCAGCCCGACCCGAGGCGCAACCACCCAATCGGCCCGACCCAAGGCGCGACCAACCAATCGGCCCGACCTAAGGTCGCATGACCAACCAATCGGCCCGACCCAAAACCACAACCAACCAATCGGCCCGACCCACGGCCCGCACCCAACCAATCAGCCCCACCCGAGGCGCACCAATTAAGTAGCTCGAGCAAGGCCCACAAATTACGATTCTATCCACCCATCATGTAGTTGTTTGTTCAATCAAACTCACCTATTCGTGTTTTAGCATGACTAGGATACTCGAATTGATTAGCCGACCCAAGCATTGCATTAGACTAAGACCGTGACATTTATCTCAACCAAACCAACCATATGGTACTACCGAACATGCCTAAACGTTTGGTACCTTACCCGTTATATCCTGGAGCTACTTCTTATGCCTTGGATACCGGATTATATCAACCTTGTTCGGATAAACTATCGACCTTTGCCTATGAATTACTTGTTTGCTCTTCAACATCGTGTACCCTAGTCTCACTACTCTGCGCATTTCAATGTGCGTCTGCTTCCTTGAACTTACCCCACCATCTTACCATCATCACATCATCATTCACCCTTTATCAACCCTATCCACGATTTCACGTCACCTCAATCGTGATAGATTTGAGGGGATTACCTATACCCTTAACTAGGGCAACCACTTCTTATTATTGTCGGTCTGACTTTACAAGATAAGCTACACGACAAAGGGGCAAATGTAGACACCAAATTTGTGTCTTACGACAACCTATGCCCGCATCTCATCTCACAACCTAACCATACCTCACCACCTAAACCTTACACACTTAATTATTTATTAATTACCTTATAATTAATAAATCCACATCTCAACCCTACCACCTCACCTCGCCACCTCATCATGACCTAGCCCTAACCTAAACTAACCTAATTAAGACCTATGACTTGGTCAGGACTCACACCCATGACTCATCACCCCTCACTGCACCAAAACAAGCCTAATAATGACTTGACCAAGCCCACTGGCGGACCCCTCGGGGAGAAAATGAGGGACAGTTGGCTATTTTGCTAAAAATAGCCCACTTTGACCTAAGCCCGACATCGGTTCTACTCGATCATTGCCGTCGGTTACATGAAACCGTCATCGGTTCCCTGTAAATGACCTCCCTAACCAAAAATAAAGGATCCAGATTCGTTTGGAGGAGAGAGACAAAGGAGAAGAGGGAGAAGAGGTTGCGAGAGAAGAGGATCGAGCCCAAGCTGTCGAGCAACTAGATCACTGTCACACTCATCCAAGCATTGGGAAAGACAGAGGATAGCTTCATCAGCTCACTTTCCATTACCGGATCATCTCAACTAAGCCTTACCGTCACCACCACATTCCTTGGACCTGTATCTTCATCGGGAACTAGTAAGTAGTATCTTGTATGTTTCAAAATACCATTTCTTGAAATTTTAATTCATAGTAATTATAAGCTCACTCCTAGATCTACCACTGGTAGCACCCTACATCTAACTTTCGGTCATCCACCTCTATATTGCCCCAAGGACAACTCTCTCACTCTCTAAGTCTTCTCCATCACCCTACTACCCCCCTAATCATTTATCAACCTTATAAACACCATAACCACCTTACAACTGACTTCCATTCAAAGCCCCTAAATCATTGCCCCTACCGATATCGGTTATCTTCTACCGGTACCGGTGTTATAACCGCAGTCGGTTATTCAGTGACCGGCATCGGTCACTGTGACTTATACCAAAACCAACCTTTCCCCTATTTACCCCAAACAATCTCATATCCAGCCTGGTCTATCCCTATAACTTGATCTAAATGTATCAATAACCAGTGACCAAACAAACATCATGACATTTTATTATTGGTAGTTTAGTCTCTATTGCTTTTAACGAGGTACCTAAATCGTGATTTCGCAATAGCTTCTTTGTTATCATTTGCATTAATTCGTATTAAAAGGGGAACTAACCACCTTCGAAAGGAAGTCTAATATTTCCTGGGCCCAAGGCAGTTCCCTCACTTATTGTCTAACTAAGATCTAGTGGTCTTGTATTCTTACTTACAGGTAGTCCTTCCCAGACAAAAAGGAGTTCTTCACAATCGATCTGATCTCTCTACGGTACGCGCACACCTTCCCAACACTCAACAGGTATTCCTCCTAGCCCTAACCCTTATCTGTTTCTCAAGAGAATGAAAAGATAGAAGTAACTCTATTCTGGAATGAAATTCTGTGCGAAACACCTTTCCGAGGCTCATCTACAAATCTAATTTATGAACTTCCCGAGATTGCATCAGGTCTAATTCTAAGTGCATTTGCATCTTTATCGATCTAATTTAAATGCCATAGTTAGAAAATCAAACTAGGTTCTTCTCAAAATTTCCCAGGATATTTAGGAATGTAATTTAAGCACATTTATTAATTATCGATATAATTAATAAATCCACATCTCCAACCCCGCCACCTCACCTCGCCACCTCATCATGACCTAGCCCTAACCCTAAACTAACCTAATTAAGACCTATGACTTTGTCCGAGAATCACACCCATGACTCATCACCCTCACCCACACCAAAACGAGCCTAATAATGACTTGACCAAGCCCACAAATGACCCCTAGGGAGAAAAGGAGGGAAAGTTGGCTATTTTGCTAAAAATAGCCCACTTTGACCTAACCGACATCGGTTCCTACTCGACCACCGTCGGTTACAAAACCGTCATCAGTTCCCTGTAAATGACCTCCCCCAACCAAAAAGAAAGGATCCGGATTCATTTGGAGGAGAGAGACAAGTGAGAAAGAGAGAAAAGGTTGCAGAGAAGAGGATCGAGCCCAAGATCAGAATCGAGCAACTAGATGTTGTCACACTCATCCAAGGTGGGAAAGTCGAAGGATAGCTTCATCAACTCACTTTCCATTTCCGGATCATCCCAACTGAGCCTTGCCATCGCCACCACATTCCTTGGACCTGTATCTTCATCAGGAACTAGTAAGTAGTATCTTGTATGTTTCTAAACACCATTTCTTGAACTTTTGATTCATAGTAATTATAAGCTCACTCCTAGATCTACCACCCGGTAGCACCCTGCATCTAACTTTCATTCATCCACCCCTATATTGCCCCAAGGACAGCTCTCTCACTCTCTGAGTCTTCTCCATCACCCTACTACCCCCTAATCATTTACCAACCTTATAAACACCATAACCACCTTACAACTGACCTCCATTCAAAGCCCCTAAATCACTGCCCCTACCGATACCGGTTATCTTCTACCGGTATCGGTGTTATAACCGCGGTCGGTTATCCAGTGACCGGCATCGGTCACTGTGACTTATACCAAAACCAACCTTTCCCCTATTTACCCCCAAACAATCTCATATCCAGCCTGGTCTATCCCTGTAACTTGATCTGAATGTATCAATAACCAGTGACCAAACAAACATCATGACATTTTATTATTGGTAGTTTAGTCTCTATTGCTTTTTAATGAGGTACCTAAATCGTGATTTTGCAATAGCTTCTTTGTTATCATTTGCATTAATTCGTATTAAAAGGGGAACTGACCACCTTCGAAAGGAAGTCTAATATTTCTTGGGCCCAAGGCAGTTCCCTCACTTATTGTCTAACTAAGATCTGGTGGTCTTGTATTCTTACTTACAGGTAGTCCTTCCCAGACAAAAAGGAGTTCTTCACAATTGATCTGATCTCTCTACGGTACACGCACACCTTCCCAACACTCAACAGGTATTCCTCCTAGCCCTAACCCTTATCTATTTCTCAAGAGAATGAAAAGATAGAAGTAACTCTATTCTCGGAACGAAATTCTATGTGAAACACCTTCCCAGAGCTCATCTACAAATCTAATTTATGAACTTCCCCAGGCTTGCATCCAGGTCTAATTCTAAGTGCATTTGCATGCTATTGATCTAATTTAAATGCCATAGTTAGAAAATCAAACTAGGTTCTTCTCAAAACTGCCCCAGGGATATTTAGGAATGTAATTTAAGCACATTTGGCCAGTATAGCTCTAGAATGTCTCTGTTCTTCTCCAAAGCTGGGCGTCATCTACAAATCTAATATAAGAGCTTCTCTAGGGTCATTTGCAAGCATGCATTTGGATGTAATTAGTCATACATAAATTAAATGCATTTAGCTAGTGAGTGATCTATATTTCTTCTCCAGACAGCCCCAGGGTTATCTACAATTCTAATTCAAGTGCAATTGGCTGTGAACATTTAATTTAAAAACACTTGGTTAGTTTAGCTAAGGAATCAGTCTTTGTTCTAAACAGAAGTTACCCAGGATACCCAGAGTCAGTGCATTTAGATGCAATTAGTCCAAAAGTATAGCTAGGGAATCAGGCTACATTTTTCTGAAAACTTCACCACGGTCATCTACAAGTCTAATTTAATCACATTTGGATAGCGTAGCTACAGAAACAATCTCTGGTCTTCTCAAAAGTGCCCCAGCCTCCTATACAAGCCTAATTTAAGAACTTCCCAAGGGTCATTTACAGTGTAGATTAAGTGCACTTGGATGTAATTAGCCCTAAACTTAATGCATTTGTCGAGAGTATCCAGGGAGTTGGAAGATATATGTTCTTCTCAAAACTGCCCCAAGGTTATCTTCGAGTCCAATTTATCGTCATGTCACCATATTGCACAATCTCGAATCAATGTATAAAGTGGAATTCTTTGCATAAAACCATGACTAAATAGCTATAAAGAATACATCATAGAATACAATTATGTACTATTATTATTATTTTTTGCAGTGAAAGTATTAGCTTGGTTGTGAAGTAGTAGTTTTTGCTTCCTTCAACGGAGCTAGATCATGAGCTCTATACTTGGTATTTTAGCTTTTAGCTTTATTTTATTCTCTTTTACAGTCTTACTTCAGTCATTTCTTATTGACGCACTTTAGTTGTTGTTTTCAGGTCTTCTTTGGTGAATGTTGTTTTATAAACATTCCTCCATGGGCTCCAAGTATGAGTCAAGATCTCTTAATTGTTTTTTTTTAATTTTCATGACAGGATCAACTTCTACGTCTTCAGAGGAAGAAAGCTTTCCTATATCTGATTTGCATCAGTTTTTCTAGGATTTGTACTTGTAGACACAAAATTTACTTGTAGACACCAACATCCAGACATGAAACTCTACTAAGCATAATTTACTTGCACATAGGGTTAGGAGGATGCATTTCTAACATCACAACAACATTCACCATACACATGCTTTCTTATTAGTAAGCAGTGCACTTAGCTTGAACATTTCTCGTTTTTGTTTAATGCTTCCGCAAACGAAAAGGTCAACTACAAATTTCGGAACACGAATATTTGGCTCTGAGTTTGTAGGAGCAAAATTATATGCTCTGTTTGGCAACAACAAATTGCTTGGATGTTTCTCTTCGCTATTGAATATTTGAATATTTTACTTGTTTTGGACTCTACAAATATTTATTTGCTATTATAGATAAACCACATTCTCACCCATTACAATCTGTTCATATTTACATCCTCAATTTTTACAATCTATAATTACAATTTAAAGGCAGGAACTGGCAAGCTCAGTAGATTGTGTAACTATCGAACTTCTTCCGGATCTTAAGCAATAAATCATCTAACCAATTAATCAAATTTATATCAAACTAATTGTAGCATACATGGTAGGAACTGGCCGCCTTGCGGCTCTTGTTTACTTTCCACACAACTTGCGTTCATTGATGGAATGCTATGCCGTACTTGTTATAAATAGTCGCTCGATTTACGAGTAATTCCATCTTCATCTTACGAGTAGTTGCAATCTCCACATCCGAAGATGGGCAATCTGTGCATGTTGTTTTTGTTATTGTTGGGCATGCTTTGCCACCTCTTTGTTGCTCCACATGTCATCACCGGGAAAGAAGTGCTCTTCTTCACTTCAAATGATGCCTCAATGATTCATATTACCACCTGCTGGAATCATGGAATGAGGGCTCAGGCATTGCTCTTGGATGGGAATCACTTGCTCTTGGATGGGAATCACTGTGACCTCGCACTAGCCACGTGCTTCGTTTGGATTTTGGAATTAGCTATTATTTAAGTGTGAGGAATTCAAGCAGCCAAATTTTCCATGGTTTATTACAACTGCAGCATTTGGAGTACCTCGACCTCAGCTGGATTGACTTCCGCCCTCTTCCCATCCCTTCAAAGTTTTCCATGCTCCACAGATTGACACATTTGAGCTTGGTAGATTGTACGTTTACGGGCCAAATTCCAAATGACGTTCGCAACATTTCTAGCTTGAAATATCTGGACATCTTCGGCATTTATGGTTTGGAGATGAGGCAGTTGGGTGATTGGATTGGAAATTTGTGAGGTTTGGAATACCTTGGGTTGGCTTTTGTGAATCTAACAATGGGAGGTGATCGTGTGGTAGAGAATATTGCTGCGTCCCTCACCAATCTTACAACACTTGACATGTCTTATTGTGGAATTGCACAGGAGAACACCGTTTTATCTCCTCTTGCAAACCTCACTTCCCTTTCCCATCTCAACCTTGCTTTGAATGAATTCACTCACCACCATTTCCAAAGTTTGGATTTCAAATAGTACAACTTTGGTCTCCCTCTCACTCAAGGATTGCGGTCTCCAAGGTTCCATCCCTTATGGCCTGTTAAGCCTTCCACACTTGAGGAACCTTGATTTGTCCAACAACCCCGATCTCAAAGTAAACCTATCTTCCATTGTACAACACTTGCAAGATTGAGATCCTTTCTCTCAAAGTGGGACGAATGTGGGAGGTGAGATTCCATATTCTATTGGAAATATGTCCTTGTTGGCCGAATTATTTCTCTATGATAGCAATATTGAAGGTGTTCTTCCTCCTTCCGTTGGAAATATGTCATCGTTGACCCACTTTGATCTCTCTTATAACAATATTGAAGGTGTTCTTCCTCCTTCCATTAGAAGTCTTCGTGAATTATATCTTTCAAGCAACTCACTTAGAGGCAAAGATTCCATGGACAAACTTTAGTTGGACTGTCAAAGTTGTCACATCTTCACCTCTGGTCAAATCAATTAAACGGAAGCTTGCCATCTACTTTTGGGAACCTCTCTTCCTTGGTTTGGCTTGATGTCAGCAATAACTCTTTGAGTGGCATAATCCCACCTTCCTTACAACAACTCTCATCACTCCAAATGCTTTACTTGGATGACAACAAATTCCATGGTACTTTCTCGCTCTCTATACTAGCAAATTTCATAATGATTTACGATTTGTTATTTTCAGGGAATAATCTCTCGATTGTAAAAGTAAAAGTCAATGGATTTTGGATCCTTAAATTTTAGCTTCACCGTTTAAGTTTGAGATCTTGCAATATGGAAGGTGAATTTCCCCTTTTCATTTCAACTCAATATGACATTGAGCATCTAGACTTGTCCAACAATAGGCTTAGCAGCTATATTCCAGATTAGTTGTGGGATGCTTCATATTATATGGAGTTTTGGACTTGTCGATGAATCTATTTGATGGATTCAATCCAGCAAAAATTGGGCAATATCTCAAATTTACATCCTTTGTGAAAAATAACTTTCATGGTGGCATTCCAGCTTTCTATTTATGAAGGGAAATTGGAGGTTCTTGACTGTCAAATAACAAGCTTTCTAGTAAATTTTTTACGAGTGTTGGGAATTACTCAACAACTCTAAAGGTGTTGATTCTAGAAAATAATCTTTTGAAGGTGAGATTAGGAGCATGCCTTGTCTTCAAACACTGAAATTGGGAGGTAATAGAATACAAGGGCCAATTCCATCATCACTTCAAAATTGTAGCTCTTTAGAGATTCTAGATTTGGGATATAATAGCATGCAAGGAGAAATTCCAAATTGGATACAAGAATTGACTAGTCTTCGAATTTTAGTTTTGAGATCCAATAAATTTGAAGGTGGGATACCATTATCAATAACAAAATTGTAAGATCTTCAAGTCTTGATTTTGTCAAATAACAGTTTCTCAGGAAATATTCCAAGAAATTTTGGAAATTTGAAAGCAATGACAAATCAAACACAAAGTATAGAAGTCCTTCGATATTATTCAAATTTAAGCTTAGTGTCTTATGTAGAGAAACTTGTGATCACCAACAAAGGGCAATTTCTAGAATATGAAAGATCTTTGGCATTGATGAGATGCCTTGATATCTCAAGTAACAATCTCTTAGGTGGCATTCCTCATGACATTGGATACCTCATTGGTCCGCAGGTTCTCAATTTGTCAAGAAATCAACTTAACGGTAAAATCCAAATGTCTTTTGAGAAGCTTGTGCAATTGGAGTCACTTGATCTTTCAAGAAACAATCTCATTGGAGCTATTCCCACAGAATTACAAATCCTCACATTCTTGAGCTACTTGGATGTATCTCATAATAATATTTCAAGAAGAATACCACAAGGAGGTCAACTATCAACATTTATTGCAAGTTCCTTTTCAAACAATGGAGATCTTTGTGGACTTCAAATCAACGAAATTGTTCCTTTTTTTTGTTTCTTCAAAAACTAGTGATGATGAAGATGCAAGTGAAGAAGATTGGGAAGAACACATATGGTGGGAGATAGGACTTGGATTGAGCTTTGGAATTGGGTTTGCAGTTGTTATAGGATTTGTTATGTTTCACCAAAAATGGAGATCTAAATGCTTCAAGATCATGGATGACATTATTGTAATTGTTGATGAAATAGTTAGAATTTTTTTTTCCTAAGTATGTTTTTTTGTTTCCTTTTCTAGTCTTTTTGAAATACTTTCGGTCCTTTCTCTTCTCATTTGTAAGGAAATGCTTCCTTTCCTTTCTCTACTCATATGTATTGGACCAATGTAATCAAATTTTTCATTTTTTCATTTTTATTTGTTCTTATTTGTTGAGCCATTAGTATAAATATCTCATTCTAATGGTTCAATATGTAATATGAACTAGAGATATATTCTATTGAAACATTTATGTTAAATCTATCCTTTGTTTTCATTAAAACTTAAAAGTGATTTTTTCTAAGAAAAATAAAAGTTTATGATGATAATAAAAATTCTGAATATACTTTTCACACATCCAAAGTAACTTATTTTAGAAATTAACATATTTTTCAAAATGTTCATGCGAATCTTATGATATTTTTAACAAAACAATTTTTTTTTCCTTCATGCAATCCATGCATGATAGTAATTTCATGCATGTAAATTCTTACTTTAAAAAATCTATCAACATTCCAAGTGCTCAGGAGTGCCAAAAATGAGGTTGTCATGTGTCAAATGTAAAATTTAGACATCTATAGTAAAGCAATTTTCTATGATTTCCATAGATTGACAATATTGAAGGTGTTATTCCTCCTTGTATTCGAAATATGTCATTGTTGATGCACTTATATCTCTCTTATAACAACATTGAAGGTTGTCTTACTCCTATTGGAAATATTTCACAACTTGAATCATTTTATCTTTCAAGCAACTAGCTAAAATGTAGCACTCCATGGATAACTTTAGGTGGACTGTCAAAGTTGTCAGAGCTCTATCTCAGGTCAAATCAATTAAATGGAAGCTTTCCATATACTTTTGGGAACCTCTCATCCCTAGTTTGGCTTCATCTTAGAAAGAACTATTTGAGTGGCATAATCCCACCTTCCTTACAACAAATATCATCACTCTAAATGCTTAGCTTAGATGCCAACAAATTCCATGGTACTTTCTTTCTCTCTCTACTAACAAATTTCACAACTTGATTTCTGATTTGTTTCTTTCACGGAAAAATCTCTTGACCATAAAATTCAATGGCTTTGGATCCCCAAATATCATCTTGAAAATTTAGGTTTGAAATCTTATGGAATGTGACTTTCCTTTTCATTTCAACTCAATATGACGTACAACATCTAGACTTGTCCAACAATAGGCTTAACATATATATTCCAAATTGGTTGGGGATGCTTCATATTATATAGAGTTTTTGGACTTCTTGATGAATCTATTTGATGGATTCATTCCACTGAAATTGGGCAATTTATCATGTTTCTGTCACTGGTAAAAATAACCTTCTCGGTGGAATTCCAATGTCTATTTATGAAGGAAATTGGAGCTTCTTGACTTGTCAAATAACAAGCTTTCTGATAATAGTATTTGCAAGTGTTATGAACTACTAAAAGGTGTTGAATCTAGAAAATAATATTTTTGAAGGTGAGATTAGGAGCATGGCTTATCTTCAAACAATGAAATCTGGAGGTAATAAGCTGCAAAGGCAATTTCCATCATCACTTCAAAACTGTAGATCTTTAGAGATTCAAGATTTGGGATATAATAACATGCAAGGAGAAATCCCAAAATGGATACAAAATTTCACTAGTCTTCAAATTTTAGTTTTGAGATTCAATAAATTGACCATTATCGCCAACAAAATTGTGAAATCTTCAAGTCTTGATTTGGTCAAATAAGAGTTTCCTCGGAAATATACCAAGAAATTTCGGAAAGTTGAAAGCAGTCGCAGATCAAACTGAAACTGTATAATTCAAATTCAAGCTCATCAGTGTCATATATAGAATATGGGAAATCTGCACATATTGTTATTGTTGGCCATGGTTTCCACCTACTGCTGCTCCACATCTCATCATTTGGAAAGAAGTGGTCTTTTTAATTTCAAATGATTCGTATAACATGCTGGAATCATCGAATGACTGTTGATCTTGGAACGAAATCACCTACCACCTCTGCACTGGCCACCTGCTTCATATGGATTCTAGAAACTTTGATTATGAGTTAAGTGTGAGGAATTCCCAAAGCCAAAATTCCATGGTTTATTACAAACTGCTACATTTAGAGTAGCTCGACCTCAACAGGATTGACTTCTATCCTCTTCGCATCCCTTCCCAGCTTTGGAATTGGGTTTGCATTTGTTATAGGAGTGTTATGTTTCAGCAAAAATGGAGATCTAAATGCATAAGATCATGGATTACATTATTGTAATTGTTGATGAAATAGTTAAAAGAAAGGATTTTTATTAAGTATTTTTTCCCTTTCCTTTTCTATTCTTTTTAACTACTTCCCTTCCTTTCTCTTCTCATTTTTAAGGAAATGCTTTCTTTCTTTTCTCTACCCATATGTATTGTCAATGTAACGGATTATTTCAAATATTTTTATTTTGTTCTTATTTCTTGAGGTCATTAGTCTAAATATATAATTCTAATGGTTCTATATATAATATGAAGTATTGATATATTTTATGGAAATGTTTATGTTAAATCTCTTTTTGCTTTGATTAAAACTTAAAAGTATTTTTTTCTAATAAAAATCAAATTTTATGTTGATAATAATATTCTAAATATAATTTAGAATGCATGATTTTGAGTTCATGCATGTAAGTTTTTACTTTAAAAACATATTTAAACATTCCAAGTGCTCCAAGGAGTGCCATAAATGAGGCTTCCAAGTGTCAAATATAAAATTTAGACATCTATAATATACCAAGTTTCTAATATTTCCACATATTGACAATATTGAAGGTGTTATTCCTCCTTCTGTTGGTAATATGTCATCATTGACCAACTTATATATCTCTCTTATAAAAAAATTTGAAGGTGTTCTTTCTCCTTCTATTGGAAATATTTCACAACTTGAATCATTGTATCTTTCAAGCAACTCACTAAGAGGAAGCATTCCATAGACAAGTTTAGGTGGACTATCAAAGTTGTTAGAGCTCTACCTCAAGTCAAATCAATTGAACGGAAGATCTCCATCTACTTTTGGAAACTCTCATCCCAAGTTTGGATTCATCTTAGCAAGAACTCTTTGAGTGGAATAATCCCACCTTCCTTACAACATCTCTCACCACTCAAAACTCTTGTCTTAAATGAAAAAACGTCCTTGGTACTTTCTTGCTCTCTCTACTATAAACTTTCACAAAGATTTTTATTTTTTTAGGAACAATCTCTTGACCGTAAAATTAAATGGCTTTTGGATCCCTAAAATCCAACTTGAAGTTTAGGTTTAATATCTTCTAATATGGGAGGTTATTTTTCCCTTTTCAATTCAACTAAATATGATGCACAATATCTAGGCTTACAAGAACAGGCTTGGCGGATATATTTCAGATTGGTTGTGGAATGCTTCATATCTTATGGATTTTGGACTTGTAGATGAACCTATTTGATGGATTCATTCCAACAAAAAATAGACAAGTATATCATATTTATGTCATTTGAAAAATAATCTTCACACTTTGGCATCCACTTTCTATTTATGAAGGGCAATTGGATGTTTTGACATGTTAAATAACAATCTTTCTAGTAATATTTTTACAAGTGTTAGGAGCTACTCAACAACACTAAAGGTTTTGAATCTAGATACCAATATTTTTGAAGGTGAAATTGAGCATGGATTGTCTTAAAACACCGAAATCGGGAGGTAATAGACTACAAAGGCCAATTCCATCATCACTTCAAAATTGTAGCTCTTTAGAGATTCTAGATTTGGGATATAATAACATGCAAGAGAGAAATCCAAAATTGTATACAAAATTTGACTAGTCTTGAATTTTAGTTTTGAGATCCAATAAGTCTAAAGCTAGGATACCATTATCGTTAACAAAATTACACAATATTCAAGTCTTGATTTTTCAAATAATAGTTTTTCACAAAATATTCCAAGAAATTTTGGAAATTTGAAAGCATAAAGATCAAACACAAAGTAACGAAGACCTTCAATATAATTCAAATTCAAGATCATCAATGTCTTATGTATAGAAACTAGTAATCACCACCAAAGGAAATTTATAGAATATGAAATATCTTTGGCATTGATTAAATGATTTGATATCTCAAACAACTTATCGTTGACATTCCTCATGACAATAGTGTCTTAATGGTCGAGGGTTCTTATTGGTCAAGAAATCAACTTAGCAAAAGTAAAATGCCAAGATTTTGAGAAACTTGTGTAATTAGAGTCGCTTGATATTTTAAGGAGTAATCTCATTGGAGCTATTCCCACATAAATATGGTTCCTCACATTTTTGAGCTACTTGGATGTGTCTAATAATAATCTTTAAGGTAGAATGCCTCAAGGAGGTCAGCTATCAAAATTTAGTTAAGGTTCATTCTCAAACAATGGAGATATTTGTGGACTTCAAATCAACATAAGTTGTTCCTTTTCTTCTATTTCTCCAAAGAATAGTGATGATGAAGATGCAAGTGTAGAAGAGTAGGTGGAACACATATGGTGGGAGGTGGAACTTGGATTAAGCTTTAGATTTAGGTTTGCAATTATTATAGGAGTGTCATAATTGAGTAAAAATGGAGATCTAAATTATTTAAGATCATGCATGGTATTATCTTGCGCCCACTATCAATAAGCAGCTTCACAATCCAAGCGCACCTTCCAATACTTCCTCATAACTACGGAAAGGAAACTTTTGGACTTCCTCCCTAGTCTCTTGATTGAGCGAGTGAAGGAAAAGATCGCAAAGTTCCATCTAGTCCATGTTGGGTGCACTTGTAGAGGAATAGAGAACTTGGCACCATCTTTGGATGAAATGGGCAATAAATTAATTGTTCTCTGTCTAATATGCAAGGATCCTAATCCTTGTACGCAACAACTTGTTCATGTCAAATGCTTTGATGAACTCAAAAACAAGTTGTTTAAAGGAATGTATAGAAGCTTTCGGAATACGGTAATACCAACCTAATGTGAATCCTTCAAGAGTTTATGGAAAGATCTTAGCCAATAGAACATTCAAAGGAAGAAACTCCTTATAACGGTAGTGTAAGCCTTGATATGATCGTTTGGGTCCCCTTCTCCTTAAATTTTGGAAGATTCTATAATGAGTGTGGAAGCATGACACCACATATGGTGAATTCAAGAGGCTCCTTTAAGTACTCAGTGTATGTACCCATTGCGTAAGATTCCACCATTGAAGATCCTTAATGAGGAGGTGGAGGAGGAGGAGTTGGATAAGTTGCATTATAAGCATTGATGGGAACATATGGGGTCCCTTGATATGGCATATAGGGAGCGGGAATGGCATATGGGTCCATTTGGGGAGGTTTTGAATACATATACATATAAGGCGGGATAGTTCCGGGATATGGACTAGCGGGCGTAAAACCGGCTAACGTCGTATTACTGTTGTGGCGGCATTCGAGAACGCACTTTTTGGTCAGCTCTTACGTAGGATAAGCTTGAGAAGGATGAGGACCCATCCCTAGTGTGTCTAACCCTGTGATAATATCACCTAGATTTGAATGAATCGGATAACCTTGGTGTACAGGATATTGCGTTGGTTTCTCATTGGAAGGGATGTATCCTTTATTGTCAACATGATACCCGTTTTCTTCCATATTGCATGTGTTTATTGTGAAGTCTAGGCACTTTCTAGCTCTCTAATCCTCCCTACTAAATTAGAAATGAGATTTTTGGGAGAGGATTGAGT
This sequence comes from Taxus wallichiana var. yunnanensis, assembly GCA_018340775.1. NCBI lineage: Eukaryota > Viridiplantae > Streptophyta > Pinopsida > Cupressales > Taxaceae > Taxus > Taxus wallichiana. The sequence goes on along the minus strand of CM031243.1, from coordinate 491,073,647 downwards.
CTCTTGTTGGGATGTCAAGAGTGGCATAGGGTTTGATTGAGTAGGCTCATGATACCCTGTTATGAATTGTTCAATGTTATAATTCTTGTCTTCCTCAAAAGTAATAATCTTAGGATAGGCATTCAAAATCTCAGAGGTTGTAGCCTTCATTCTATCTAAAGAATCATCTATTTGACAAAGAGGATTATCTATTCGTGTAAATATATCATCTTCTATTGATTGCATGGAAATGTGAGGTCTTGACAAGACTCTATGGTAAGAACCTATTCCATTTGTGATAAAAACATGGTTTGCATTGGGTTGATTGTATTGCATGTTTAACGGTTGATCAACCTCCTCCATCCTTACATAGCTAATGGGGTTTGAAGTGTAACCAGGGGAGGTTTGAATGTTGCTTGTGTAATTGTCACCCCACCTCGAAAGAGAAGGGGGCCCATTGTGGTTGAACGTTGGTGTAATATCTATCAAATCCAAATGGCCCATGAAACTCTCTTCTAGACATATTTTAGAATTATAAAACACTTACCAAAATAGGGAAAGAAATGGATAGGTGAGGTAATAGCAATGAAATAAAAGGAAACAAGAAGGATTTAATCCTTCACGTTGGGTTCACCAATTTGTATGAATGAAAATTATCATGACCTTCAACCGCACTCAACCCCTCGAGGTTGTGCCGAAGGAGCCTATGTTGAATGTGTGTGGCTAACTAAAGGAGGATCAATGACTAAGATATGGTAGTGTGATCTCTCTAGTAGCTGAGTTGGAAAAGGGAAGATTCGAGAGGCTAAGAGCGGGTAACGTAAATTCTCTATGGTTTTTTTGCCTAACTTGGATCTAAGTGTTGATTTATTTTGAGGCGTCCAAATTAATTTAGCCGAAATTAACAATCTATGCTACTACTAAAAGGAAACTAATCTAAACAAATCAAAAAACTGAAATATTACAATCACAAACAACAATTTTCTTCTATTCTAAATAATCAAATCTACTTCTACACTAAAACTAAACAAGCAAAATAACCCGATGTGGTTATTCACCTATGTTGAGTGTATTGAAACTAAACTAACTTAAAACAAGAACTTTTCTAAATGATATGTGATGTGTAGACAACCTCCTACAGATATTCTCTCCTTCATATCCACAGGGATGGGAAGAAGAGGATCCATCACCAAGAGTTGTTATTAATGATTTAAACCCTCTTGGAAATTAACTAATTACTTGCAAATGAAAGTAAAATTATTTCTACTCTATTTGATATGTATTTGAAACTAGTGAATTGAAATTTACAATTTGACAAATAAAGAAAAAAACACACAATTTTAACCTAGATAAGCAAGAGATTTGGAAAATATGGTTGTATCGTATTTTCCCCTCAGTTTGTTCCTTTCTTTCTTCATGTGTTCATATGAGTCCAAGGAATTGGGAATGCAAGAACAACAGCAGGAGGATGGCGCTTGAGCAATGACATCTTGAAGGCAATATAGATGCAATGCAAGTAGAAGAGAGATAACACAAGAGATCTGAGCTTGGCTATGCAATTCCTAAAAAGATTGTGGCAACAATACAATACAAGATACACAAAAATTATCAAGCCTTTTGCTTGAATACAAGCATGGAATATATAGGAATTGGCATTGGGATGTGCCTTCACACAAAAACAGCAAGAAGAGGAAGTTCCAACTAATTAAATCTATTTAAAAATAGAAGAGGGAAGGAATACCATGCAAAAAGACCATTTTTAGGCAATTTGGTTCACAAACGCACCCTAAAAGTCAAGTTAAGTGAAAGCACGCGTGTCAAAATCACGCATGAAGAGTTCTGGAAAAATCATACGGGATCGCCGCCTGTGTAGGGAGGCGGTCCTATGACCATCGCCCAACCACGGGAGGTAGTCCCAGGGACCATCGCCCGCCACGGGAGGTGGTCCTAACACTACTGAGCCTAAACATGCACAAAATGAAGCGGGAAGTGGAAGAAAGCATATAAATGCTAAGTAAGGATAGGCTACATAAATATACTATGAATGGGTTTTGTAGCTCGAACACCTTATGAAAGGACATGAATCATCATTGGGGACTTTTGTAAGTATTTTTCGACAATGTAACACATGTAATTTTGGGTGTGTACTGATCACCCTATGGCCCTAGGCACCTAGAGTCCAAACACCCCTAACCCAAGTGACATAATAACTCATCGTTCAACAACCCACTAGTTATCTATAACTCTTTAGGTGTACCCCCATACAATGAAGTGGGTCTATAGGTTCAACCACTCCATGATGAATCCCATGACCCTATTCCATACATTATGACATTAGAACTAGCATAACAATCCATTTCAAATGCCAAGTGGCAAAAATCCCAAGCCTTGGGCTAGGCTATAAAACATTTAAACTTGAAATGAAAATTTAAAACTAAGAAAACAAATGGCTAAATAGCCATAGTTAGTGAAAAAATCCACATGTTAGTGCAACAACCAAATAAAATGCCCAAAATATAAGAACACATCAATCAAGAAAACTATTGGTTCTAGCAAGAAAAAAGAAAAATGTTCAATTTATAAATAAAATACGTATAGAGAAATAACACATTACAATAACTATGTGGCCTTATATAGCCACCAAATGGGTACTCAACGAGTTGTTGGCACTTGAACATCGAGCCTCGGCTCATAAAATAACATATCAAATAATACAATTGTCATCATCTCTATCTGAATCATCCCTCCACCACTTCCACAAGGCTCAACATAGTCATAACTACACTTAGGTTGAATCCATATGATAACCATATAAGGAGAGAGAAAGGAGTACAAGTCACCATCTATTGAGCCTAAGGTGTTCACAAAACACAATATGCATGACATTTGTTGAGCAAGTGCCATACATACCAAATGAACAAAGAAGGTTTTTAACCTATGTAAGACTCCACTTCCTATCTAGTACTCAGATTGAGTGACTAGTCAAGCAGTACATATTTCTTCACTCAAACATACCCGTTTATCGATTTCCCGAGGGTCGGTTAGTGTAAGGTTCACAACATAACACATAACTACATCACTAACACAATGGTGATTCACACAAATTAACCATAGCGTCTTACACATGGTATATATACAGGGTATAACACAATCATTACTTTCATGGGTTACGATACATCACATTACCACATACTACACCCAAAGTGTAATCACTATACAATAGGGATCATACACTCACCATATGCCCCTAAATCATGACATGAACCATCACATATTACATGAATTATACGTATGAGGAACACAATGTCTAACATTACAACATATAGTCAATTGCAATTACAACATGGTGACACACACGATTCATCACAACATAGTGACGACATCACGATACAATCTAATTCACTTTACACCAATTTTTTCATGCAATACATCAATACACCTTCATATCACATAATGCCAAAATGCTCCAACACTCCGCAATCCACAATAACATACTTTTTTCACACACAACAAGGAGTACATCACACATGAACTATTTATAAAATCCATGAAAATGAGAGTGAATACTCTCATCACAAGCACATCAACATGATAACAAATATGCACTAAGGGGCATGCACAACATATGCATTCATAATATCACAATTACAATGTTGTTCACATTACAACATATATCACATTACTCTTCCAATATCCACCACCACCATGCAAAATCATCACTACTCCAATATGTCCCAGAGGTTCGAGAGCATGAACCTCCACTCTGATACCAAATGTAATGCCCACATTTTACACACATAAATACAACACTAAAAATACCAAAATAATTTATTTTTACTTACATTATAGTACAAATAACACTACAGGAGATCACCTAGGACAACACATAACACATGATATGTTTGCACAAACATCAACCCACATAGATCACATAAATTCATGGGATGCACATCAAGGTCACTCTTTTTTGTTCAAATGACAAGGCACAACATAACAATTCAACTACAGTATAAACTTATAGATAGTGTCTTCCCACAAAATGATATTTTTAGGATTACACATTTATTAAAATCATGTTTCAATCTTTAACTTAAGTTCTAGGAAGGCTCATAATGTGAGAATCATACAGTCCTTTTCCTTTTGCTAGATTTACTCTATATTGTTTAACATTTAACTTATGGTATAACTCATTAAATAAGGATCATCTACATTATATCAATTACTTGTTTAATTCACTCATTTGTTAATAGGAAAATTAGTTACACACAAGGCTATTTACATACACACACGGCTACTAGGTCTTATCCCTAGGATTCGCTCCTAAGGGTATGCATCTTGATCTTATATCATATCTCTGTTACACAATATAACAAGGGTAATTCCAAAGGAGGAAGCTACTTTTTTTAAGGATTTAGGGTCACGTTTCTTCCACTCATTTGTAAATTGATAGTTGATTTAGTACACAATAAGTATTATAGGAAATAGATTATTTATCCATAGCGAGAGGGTGTAATCACATTTCAAGGAGGATCATGATTCACTTTCATGTGGAATAACATCCCATGATTACACTTCCCAAGGTCAAGCGTCAATTATAGTTTTAATATAGTTATGCTCCAACAATTAGTTAAGGTCTCGAAGGCACCAAAACATGGCAACATAATTCCTTATTTTTGTTTCTAGATTAGGTTTCCTGAGTATCATTTTATGTCCAACTTAAGAGGGATTTTCCCTAACTAGGTTCATATGCCTTTGGTAATGTATTGTGTAACCTATTTGCTAATGGGAGCATTTGTATCCTCATGATACCACTAGTCCCTATCTTAGGAGATTTGTCTCTAAGAACATGATCACCTAGTTTCACATCAGACATCCATTACCTAATAGGACTAGTGGGAGAGAAAGATGGAGTAGTTCATCATTTTAAGGGGTTAAGGTTCACATTAGAGTTTGCACAACGTGGGTCTCGCTTCTCACCACAAGATGGTTTAAACATGATAAGAGAATGACCTAAATTTCACCTTTCTCCAAAGACATCATCTAATGGTTATGTTTTCACAACTAACCATACACTAAAATTTTGTTAAGTTTCACAGTTAACTCTTAGTATTGTATCGCAGAACCCAAATGATAGATGATATTATGTATCTATTTCCTAATGATCCCAACTCTTAAAGGTGACTTTCAAGGTTATTCGGCAATATTTGCCACTCAACACGAGTTTCAATCTAAGAGGGTTTTACACTATGATTAATGTTGGTTTCCCAAGGAGTACTACTTTAAGAGAACACATTCTCCTTACTACACACACAATTACCAAACTGGGAGAGAATCACATACTCAAGGTAATGTTTAATCATGTCTTTGCTAACCATCAAAGTTCATGATGGTTTCACTAAGCATATAGGCTATGATGACAAACTCAACTTGCATTCATATTTACTTAAGCTATAAGGTGTTATCAAGTGTAAATATTTAAGTTTATTCTAAGGTTTTAGTTTTCTATGCTAAAATAATAACACATGAAGGTTAGTTATGCATGAATTTTGTACTAGGGTTGACTATTTTGTTTAGATTTCTTTATTGCATTTTCAAGGTAAAGAACACAACACACCAATTATTTAATCATCTATTGCACACTGGAAATGCACTACAAGATATTAAATTAAAATTCATTTAACATATATATATAACCTCTTTACCATACATAAATAAGAATCAAAATGACAACTATGGTTAAATGCACATTTCCCAAGGCATCCCTAAAACTAGCATCTCATACATATTACCAAATTTCAAATATAAAATTTTTTATGTAACATGGAAATACATTATACATATATACATTCTCCAATAAAATATATAAATTACAATAAGAAACAATGAATTACACCACACCTTTTCACCATCTTACTTGCATCCTGCAAAACCATGTGAGCATGAAGTCAACGATAAATCGTTGACATGAAATCCACCTAAATCTAGCATAATTAACGTTTTCAGTTTTCCATTTACATAATAATAATAATTTGCACTCGAAAATACAAGGTTAGAGACATACATTCATTTCGTCTCATTTCACTTCATTTATTAATTAAGGAGAGAGAGAGAGAGAAAGAGATAAGAAAGAAAGAGAAATACTAAACTCTTAAAATTCAAATTTCACATGTCAAGCCACAAGGTAGAGTTTCAATAGTTATTTACAAGTTTCAATAAGTTTCCATGATGGATTGTTAACTTAGTTGGGGTCCTACAACTTTCTTTTTCATTTTTCTGCTAGTTGCAAAAACATCTCAATTTAGGCTCAGAGGCTAAGAAAGTGCGTTCAAAAATTATCTTCTAATAAGAAAATTCATGACAAGTGAATTCTTACGTGTCCACCTATATACCAAGAATCCACAGGATTGTTAGAATTCAAAAATTGTGAGCGGTGTGTAATTGGTGAATGGTTTTTCGAAGCCACCGGTCGTAATCAGCCAAGTTTGACCTAGTCAAACAACAACCGGAGGCCTATGAAACCCCTTTTCCAAACTAACCAAGAATGTGATTTTCCCAAACCAAAGGTTTCAAGAAATTTTCTAGTAAAAATACTAGAGGTTTATGAAGGTGGATAAGCATTTTGTTGTTTAGGGGCCAAACGGAAATCAATACAAAACCCAAGTTTTCAATTTTAACAACTTCCTAAAAGTAAAAATGGGATAACAAGGCTCCTAGAGGAGCGGTGAAGAGAATAAAAATGATCGATTGGAGCCAATCTACACTTGATGTGACTATCCTCATAACAAGGGGAATATAAGATGCTTGACACCCCTTTTCCGGGGTTTCAATGGTTGTTTTGTGAGTCTCCAAAACTCGCGGTTTAATGATTTTTTACAAGGAAACGATCAACATCTTTACATTGAACCCAACCTCAACTTTTCAATAAAAATGGTGTTGCAATAATCTAGTTTGGTTATGAAGTTTCTTAGACCATCTCAAAATGAGGGTTTAAGTCCATGGTTGGCTACCAAGGGATTATTTGGATTGTACAAGTATGACATTTTATTATTTTGCAAACAAGTTTATTTAAAACAATCAAATGTATGATAATCCTAGGGTTTAAAATTTTATTTTGTTGCAAATGGAAAACTAAAATAAAATAATTATGAAAGATAAAGAGAGATGAACCATGCTTGGAATTGATCGACAATAAAAGATACATGTTTTTGGTGTTCCATGAGCCGGTTGAAATAGATATACGAGAAGAGTTGAGTAATTATCTTTAGAAATAGTATGTTATTGCAACAAGCTCACCACAAACAAAGGCCAATGGTCAACACAACAACATGGGCTAACAAGATCTGAGCTACAAGTTAAGGAGGAGCTCAAACAAATGAAAATAGAACAACTGATATCAACCTCAAAGGAGACAATGTAGTCCTACCCAAACAAGAAAAAAACAATGTAGATCTAGGTAAAATGGTAACCGAGTTCGTAAAAGGAGGTAGATTGACCTAAACTAAAAGATATTAAAAACAAATGATAATGAAAATCCAACCCCATCAATAGAGATAAATAGATCTAGAGAATCCGAGCTAGATAAAGTTAAGAGTTATAGTTACCTTTTGGATATGAGAAGGCAAGACTCGAGTGGAAATGGTCACAATCGAGCTAAATAGAAAATACCCAACACCATGCCTAGGGCTAGAACCCATCTCATAACTCGCAAGATCTATTACGCAAAGCCAAGTAAAAAAGAATTCTAAGGGACTAAACCGAGATGACTTGAAGAAATATAAAATTTAAACTCTATTTACGTAAATATGCCTAGTTAAGGAAGAAAATTTGTAATTCAAAATAACGATGGAAAAACCATGGCTCAAAATGAATTCATAGAACATGTGCTACAACCCAAATCTCCTATGTAAATAACCTAGGAAAAAATGTAATGTATAGAGCTTGAGACAACTTTTAAAAGTGACCACACAAAGCAAAAATATGAGCCAATAACGTAACACACCACTTTGGTGAGTAAATCATCTAAGCCATGTCAAGATATTCCCTAATAGCATAGGTCGAAATATTGGAGGTAGCTATAGCCAAAAATCCTACCCATTTAGGGATTGAAGACAGATTGAAGATTCCCAACATTCTATTGCATGGTTATCTTGGCGGATGCTACAAGAAATTTTGAGCCAGCTTCTAGGGCCATAAACCTAGTCTTATTATTCGGGATTCCTTGATTCAAGGTCTCGTCCCTCAACATTTGACATATGTCGTTTCCTTCAAGATTCCACGGATATGGTTGATGCCTTTAATGCCCAAATGAAGCTCCTCCTAATCCTCAATCCTTTTTCTTTTCCGGAGACATCAAACAAGAAATTCATCAGCAGAAAGAGTGTTTGAATGGTGACCCTATTAGTTGAAGGCATGTTAGATACATTTTGTAGAATAGTGTAAATTCTGTGATACTCTGCACCTCCTAATAGAACTATAACGCCCACTAAAACAACCCACTTGAGACCCATGAACAACCTAGGTTTAGTTAGAAAATTATGGAATAAATTTTTTTAAAGTGTTAACGACCAAAGTCTCAAGGACAATTAAATTCAACTGATAACTTTTCCCATTATAATAATTACTAATTCCACATTATAAAGAAAAAAGTGTAATAAGTCCACACCTAGCTCAAATCTCCTTAGGGATTAATTTAATCACTGATTACATTGAAATTTTAGCTAAATATTCCCTGATTAAAATTTTAGGGTTAAGGGACCAAAACAATTAAATATCCAAGGTATTTAATTCTACAAGATCTAAGACAAGAGCAAGGTTTAATTACAAAGTGGGGAAAAGAATACATATTTAAAATCATCAGAGTAAATTCTTACTTACCCACTCCCGAACTCGTTAAAGATTCAATTTGATTTCTCCCATGATTAACACAATTAAAACTTCCTGAAAACATTCCCATTAGGTAGGGAATTTCCTCACCTTTCGGTGATATAAAGAAGTCCTCCTAACTCCTCATATTTCTCAAGTTATGGACCAACAGAACTTGGGGTGAAAATTTTCCCAAGAGCGGGCTTGCGGGCTGGGAGGAAAAGTTTCCCCAACTCGGGCCTACGGACTTCGAGAGAGAAAATTCACCGGAGGAGAAAAGCGGACCAACGGAGTGGGGAAGCAAAATTTTCCCAGACACGGGCCAGGTGGAGTGAGGAAGACATTTAGCACTTTTGCCCTTTTGGGACAAAAGGCGTAATTTGCCTCCATGCTCTGCGCAGTCCGTAAGGGAACACGTGTCGGCATTTCCAAATTCTGGTGGAAAGTCGGGCCAGGAGAATTTTAAGGATTTTATCCCTTTTTTTCAAAAAGCGCTAAGGGATCAAAATGATCCGTGCCTCCGCCGACACCAAGGGCGCCATGTGTCACGCCCTGATTCGTGTGGGGAAAATGGACCGGCAGGGAAACTTAGGAAATTTAGACTTTTGCAAGAAGAGCGTTAAGGGTTTAAAACAACCCACACCTCCGCCGACACCATAAGGTGCCACGTGTGGAAAATCATTGACAACGGGTTGGCGGGCCGATGAAAGAAATTAAGAAATTTTGCATGAAAATTTCTTTTCAAAGAGCTCAGGTTTTAAAAGGATCCGCACCTCCGCCGACGCCCAAGAAGCCACGTGGCAATGCCTGATTGGCTGCGGGCTAGCGGGGATGCGGGGAAAACTTACAAATTTTACCAAATTTATTTTTGAAAGCACTTAAGGTTAAAATCAATCAAGCCTCCACCGACACCCAATGAAGGCACGTGTCGATCAATGATTGGCTCTGGTGGCGGCGGGCCTATGGAGGCAAAATTGTTAGATTAACTTTTTGGACTAAATAATTTTTAGAAAAAATGAAGGCTTGTGGATTAAAGAGCGGCAGGAAACTTCATGATTTTGCACCTTTTGGAAAAAAATCAAAACAGGGAAGTTTTAGCCAGCGGGTCCGCCCAAGAATATTTTATTCATTTTAAATTTGACAGTTAGATTATTTTGAGCCCGAAATGAGGTAAAAACTTCAAAAGGCCATAACTTTTGATTGGGAACTCAGTTTTTTGAAAACAAGGACTTTATGGAAAGCTCTCAACGTCATATTTTCACATAATCCTTAGGAATTTGATTTTGATAAAGTTTAAAGGGTCAATTTTGAGAAAACATCTTTTTGTCACTTAGAAAGTGAACTGGTATTTTTAACTTATCAATTTTGTTCAAATTTGTTGTTAATTCTTTTTCCACTTGCCAAATAGGCATGGAGGATTTTACTTGGAAGATTTTAGAATAGATTTCAAGGGTTAAATTTTTTGATTGAAGATCAATTCGAATTTCCCAATTTAATAACAAAAACGACTAAGAAATTGTTTGAGCCTGATTTTGAAAGGTTCTATGAAAATTTCTTAAGTATTATAGTTTGTGTGGGATCATTTTGATCTTTCTTAGCTTGTATTAATGTTTCAAATGTCTTTCCTAGTCTGCATAGGGTCATTCTGTACATTTTCTTATAATTATTTGCTAGTTTGAAAATGTCTAACAGAGATCTAATTCAAAAGGATCTATTTTCCATTTTATTCTTCCAAGTATTAGGATACGTTCCAATTCCAATCTAATACATTTATTTGATTCAAATCAAACTATTCAAAACCAAAATACAATTCTGATTTCTAATTTTACACATTTCAAAAGACAGAGCTCTGTGTTTTCCTCACACGCATTTCTTCCTTTCAAACAAAGATTTCAAATACATTTAAATGATCAGATTCAATACCACAATGCAATTTGAGAAAGGTAATACAATCATTTATTGGTTCCCAAAATACAACTTACAACTTCTTTCTTTCATTCTTCAAATTCATCATACAGAATATAATTATTTCTTTCAAAAGAACAAAAATAGAGTATATCTCTTTCACATTTCAATCTTACAACTTTTGTATTCAATACAACATATTTCCATTACAAAACATATACAAGTTCATCCACTTCAAGTGGGAAGGTTATAATAAGATTTATCTCAACAAGGGACTGTCAACTGTTTTATTTCATTTTCCTTTGCTCCAAAACAACAACATGTAGATTTATCATTCTTCCAATTATGATCACAACAAAATTAGCGAGAAAGGAAACGCTCCCCACCCAACCAAGACATCAATGACAAGGAGAAGCCATCCTTCTTCATTGGCCCCCGAGCCCCAACCACAAAGCAATGGAAGATGTGATTCAACTCATGGCAACAACAGCTTCCACAAACACACATGCAAATTTCACATTCAAAACACAGTCTAAAACAAAACTACAGTTTTCCACCATAGAACAAAACAACAAAAAAACACTCGAGGCCATCATGTAAGCCAAAGGAGAAAGAAAATATGGGGGATGCTTTTTATGCCTCCCAAAGGGAAATGGGTATCACCACCTGAGAACAAACTGCCAAAATATATATCATTTCAAATCCCTAACATGCCCTTATGCCTCCCCAAGTACCCCTTATTCCTCACATTTCCTTATGCCTCCCCAACCTCTTATGGCACCCCATAATGAGTAAAGAAATGCAAGCTATTTCTTTGTAAGGTGGAACCAAAATCCCAACTCCCTCCACACTTATACCTCCCCAAAACACTTATGCCTCCCACAAAATACCCCATAGTCTTCTCCTACACCATCCCTAAGCCATCTACCCAACCAGCCAACAAATAAAACAACACATTCAAACATTCAACCATTCACATATGCATACAAATAAAAGGAGAGTATTTCCAAGAGCTAAGATCTTACCTCTCCATGATGGAGTTTGTTCCAAGTTCAAAACAACAAGCTCTCCAATGCTACATAAACCAAGAGATCAACAATCAACAAGTATGCAACAATCTCCAAATTTCTCCCAATTTTCAAGAGCTCCAAAAACCCGAAGCAAGTCGTCAAAATTGAAGTGATAAAAGTGAAACAAAAAAACAACCCCAAAAACAAGCCAAGGAATTTGAATATATAGAAGAGGAAAGAGAAGAGGATGAGGTGGATCCGGTGTGGATGCCACATCACACATCCTCAACTCTAACTCATAAGTCAACTTCGATCTCCAAGGCATAATAAATAAGTAGGTGAATAAATGACAGTTTTACTTACACACTCAAATCAAACCCACACTTCATAAGGACCGAAATTGAAAGCATGTAAGAAATTCCAATTAAATCATACAACTTGACTTACAAAAATGCATAATGAAGGCTAGATTCAAACCCTCCAACCATAGGTAAGGTTGGCATGCAAATTTAAGAGGTATGAGACAAGTTCAACTTGTCTCATAAGCTCCAAAAGTCAGCCTCCAGTGACAAATTCGAATTTCAAAAGGAGGTGGAGTGTTTCATAATCCAAAATTAATTTACACATCACTTACAAATTTCTTACAACACTTTAATTTTAGGCCAAAACTCTAATAATTACTTTCTTATGTCCTAATTTGATTAATTAATTTTAACAACATGTTTACTCACATTAATTTACCACAATTAATAAATAATGAAAGGGTAAACACATCACTTAATAAACACATACAAACATCAATAAAAAGGAACCAAATAAATAAATACACATAACCCTTGGTCACATTTAAAGGTGATCCCCATTGGAATCCTAACAATCAAACACACACACACGAACAATACAAGTTGCCATGGTGACCTTGTTGAATTCATCTAGAATTCCAATGTGGTTGGTCTCCAATCCCCGATGTTTGTTGTGATATTTTTAACCTGCACAATATAAATACCCCTTCGGCCTCGTGGCCATATCAGAACATCCAAATGAATATAATATAATTTCAAAATCATCAATATATATATGAATCACAACAACATCCAGACAATCAACAATATCACTTACAATTTCATCAACAACTATATAATCATCAATTTTAAATTCAATTTTCTCAGTCTACTCAATATATCTAAATATCACATGTCCTAACAACATCCATAAATATATATATAACCATGTCCAACAGCATGTCAACATCTATATAAAATGTCTCTAACAATCATCATGCATCATATATGAATCAGAGTCAACAATAATCCATGATCTGACATCTAACACCATACTAAATCAAAACTATAATAATGTCCATAATATAGTAGTAGTATCATGATCAATATCAAAAAGTGTCAAAGGGAAGTGGGCACTACATCCCCCTCCCCTTAGACTCAACTTCCTCCTAGAAGTCATTGGAAAGAGAGATAGGAACAAATGCAATAGAAAAAGGATCACTCCATTATGGGATTGCTTGCTTCAAACAAGTGTGGGTCTACAGAACCTAAGTTTGGTCCAATGCAATTCAGCAAGAAGAAGGGAGATTGTAAGGGATGAGTTCTAAAATTTTTGCATGTAAGGCTACGAACACTTAAATCTAGAGAGTAAATTTACGCTATCAACCAAGATACCACACATAACAATATAACATGAAGAGTTCAAAAGATTCTTAAGAGTAACCACCAAGTAGAGGAATAATAAGGAGAATTCCATGAGTTTGAGAATGACCACATAGTTTCCCAAGGAATACAACATACTACATTAATAAAAGTTAAGGTTTCTACACGTTTAAGCCATGATTTCAAGGTTCGTTGTCTAGACAAGGCTAGCAAAAATCAACTATGACCAAATTTGCACAAGGAACAAGTCTACTCAAGGTCCCACAATTTGAGGATCACACAGGATGAGGTGAATCAACAAGGACACCTAAATCAGCAAAACATTTAAAATCAAGGAACTATTCCAGGAAAGCACTTCTATAACTCGAGAGGGTACAATTAACTTTTCATGGTAATAAAAGCGAAGTCAAGACCACAAGTTTTCCTATAGTCTGATTTTTACACTTTTGTTTTAAGAATCGAACACACCATACCAACCAAATCTAAAGAAGTCAACCATTTAGCAAAATAAATATATATATATCCCTAGCAACTAACATATCAATACAAGTACCATACATTATAGCACAATGGGATTTATTTATCTTATTTCCTACTCAAGCTCGAATAACCATAAAGAGAGCACAAGAAACACCAAGGACCACTCAAGGTCGCTAGGGAGAAGAACAAGTAACACGGGGTCTAATTACAATCCAAGGGTGCATCGTATCAAAAGTGAATAACATCATCTTGCACTTTCCATCCTAATGGAAAAGGGGAAACAACAACAAGGTGACCCAAGAAAATATGAAGAAAAGAAGACTTCCGAAGTTATTTTATATCCTTAACATATGTTTCCTTAAAATTACAATAACTTAGGTCTCCAAGGACAAGACAACACATAAGGAGGTTGCTTCTCAAACAACAGATAAGTCTCAATCCAAAAGGACCACAACTCACATTCGTCGAGCTACGGGATGATAAGGGTATGATGACCCAAAACTCCCACAAGAAAGGCACATACATCTATGAACAAGAAGTACTAAGCAACTAGAACACATTACTATCCACCAGGTGTTTCACAATTTCAGGTAGGCGATGAACTACAAGTTCAACTATACATTGCACTCAATACACATAAATCTTACTTATTTTATAACTCAACTAATTAAGTCAAAAGTTGTAGTTTCATTTTTCCTAGCACATTCCTTTACGAGTTTTCTTAATTAAAATATTTCTTTTATTCTGATATCACATGTTTGCGTTATAAGGATCACCACTAAGGTGGCCATGATATCTCACCATTCTGTATAGGCGGACAAACAAAATATTTATTCTACTCCTAGGGGAGGTAGATGGACAATTTTTTTCCTTTTTTGTTCTTCTACATGGTTTTTATTCCTTCTATTAATCTACCAAGGTTAAAGCAAGGACCATTTTCTCTTTCTATGTTCCAGTTTATTTGTTAAGCTTCAAGGCCAAATCTCCTCAATTACAGTTTTATGATGTTTGGGTGAGTCAATTTGTCAATTAAAAAAAAATTAATGAGAAGGAACGATAAACATATCACACTATTACTTTTATGGGAGAGAGAGGTAATTCAACACATCACATTTTTAATTCTAAGGAAACAAGGGACGTTCAACATAGAAAGCACATTATTAATTTGGTAAGAACTAGGAAACAATCAACCAACATGGATCACAACAATATTTTGAGATTTTTCCACTAATTACAAGTATCATAAAACATTCCTAGTGGGTTTCTACAAGTTCTCAAAAGAAGTTACGAGGAAGACCCATTAAGGAAGCATAATTACTTTTACTGATCTACTAGGGTTTAACATTGTTTGTTGTTTTGGCGAAAACATTTTACTCACCTGATAAGACAAGGAAATTTTTCAAATCTACACCCATATTACCACAGGATACCACCAACCAAGCAATCAAAATGACAAGGAAATATTTTAACTATAAGAACACCACATACTCATTAGAAGCGTCAAATGTAAGCAGACAATCAACCATCTTATTCAACATGGCTTTATGACCAAGAGTTACAGTTTTGCAAGAGAATCACATTATAAAATACCACCGAGATTAAATTATCAAGGTCTAATTACACTATCATCACCAACGTCATGGTCCAAAAGACTCAAAGCATCCATAAGTGTCTCCACGTAATCCAAAATTAATAGGTCATAGAGTATTATTCATAGTAACTAAAAAAATTTAAGGAAAGGGTAGACTTATTTATAGGTCAAGAGGGCAAACAGACACACTTAATTTACACACAATACTCGAATGGGATTAAATCTAACCATAATTACCAAGATGCATACAATCCTCAAGTCACTACTTAATATAATGAAATGAGGAACTCTTGATAAAACTTAGCATGCCATCAAAGAGAAGCCACTACCAGACAAACACTTTTCCACTAACATCCACAGCCAACCAAAAGAAAACTGATCCCACCATAATTCATCAACCCATAATTAAACACCTCTACTCCAACGAGGTTCAAGCTCTTACCGGATTGTAAGAGAATCACCACCACCGCTAACAGGTTGCCAACTAGAACGCACAACACAACGAACTCTCTTCCCAACAAGGTCAAGTAATGAAAAGGTCACTCTAAGATCCTAGATACACTCAAGGTTTTGTGCATCTAAAACCAAGGCATAACTTTAAGCACCTAAGAGGACATTCAAGACACCTAGGGTGTACCCCCATACGACAAAATGTATGAATACAAGTAGCATAGAACCAGCTCATCATCATGCAAGAAGAAATCCACGTAACGTTTAGCTAAGCAGCCAACAACATAACGAGCTCCGAGTCACCAATCAAAATAAAGTCCAAGAAATATCACCAATCGAGGAAAGTGGCTAAGTAGCCACATTGCAAAGTCTGAAAATTCTCGCAAAATATAAATAACTAGAAGAGCCTCAGAGCTTCTCAATCCAATCATAAAATAAGATGTTGGTCCTTGATAAAATGACACAAGTTTACGAATGTAAAATACAAAACGTTAACACCACATTCACTTCATAGCCCTTCATGGCCGCCAATAGGGGTACTCTGCCTTGAGGTCAATTCCAAGGACACATGCGTAGGATTGGGTCATAAACTACACCCAGACTTAATGTCCACTCTCCCATACGGGTAACAAAATGAAAAACTGACAACCAGACCAACTTTCCTAACTACTGAAGGAAGGAAGCTCTAAGCAGACTTCTAATTAACTCTTCCCAACCCTAGGACACAACCACTATTGTCCAACCACAAGATTCACACCATAAAATTTATCATTCCAACAACTCCAATAAGGAAGGGTCTCAACAAAGGGCTTAACGCATCATACAATTAAATCAAGTTTTAGGACTTGTAAAACAACACATTTTCAAAGGGAACCAAGTTTCCACTACACTAGAAGTTCACAAAAATCAATTTAATTTGACATTATTAGTTACCCGGGTTTAGACAAAATGCCACTGAGCGAGTACAATAATTCAAACAACTTATTATTTTATTATTATTTTAATTTTAGTAGTTCAAATGAACAGAGTAATGTAATATTTCTTCATACGCATTTCTTTTTCAATTTTCAAACAAGTTTGTTTTCTTAGATTCAAAAGTGTGCTAGGTTTACAGTTCATGTCTCAAGTTTTCTAGTGTGCCCAAGGGTCCAAGCTTTGAACCCACGGCTCTGATACCAAGTGTAACGCCCGCTAAAACAACCCACTTGAGACCCATGAACAACCTAGGTTTAGTTAGAAAATTATGGAATAATTTATTTATTTTTAAGTGTTAACGACCAAAGTCTCAAGGACAATTAAATTCAACTAATAACTTTTCCCATTATAATAATTACTAATTCCACATTATAAAGCAACAAGTGTAATAAGTCCACACCTAGCTCAAATCTCCTTAGGGATTAATTTAATCATTGATTACATTGACATTTTAGCTAAATATTCCCTGATTAAAATTTTAGGGTTAAGGGACCAAAACAATTAAATACCCAAGGTATTTAATTCCACAAGATCTAAGACAAGAGCAAGGTTTAATTACAGTGGGGAAAAGAATACATATTTAAAATCATCAGAGTAAATTCTTACTTACCCACTCCCAGAACTCGGTTAAAGATTCAATTTTATTTCTCCCATGATTAATGCAATTAAAACTTCTTGAAAACATTCCCATTAGGTAGGGAATTTCCTCACCTTTCCGGTGATATAAAGAAGTCCTCCTAACTCCTCATATTTCTCAAGTTATGGACCGGTGGAACTTGGGGTGAAAATTTTCCCAAGAGTGGGCTGCGAGCCTGGGAGGAAAAGTTTCCCAACTTGGGCCTATGGACTTCGGAGAGAAAATTCACCCGGAGGAGAAAAGCGATGGCGGCGGAGCGGGGAAGAAAAATTTTCCCAGACGTGGGCTAGAGGAGGAGGGGAAGATATTGAGCCGCAATTTTTCCTTTTGGGACAAAACACACAATTTGCCTCTGTGCTCCCACAAGTCCGTAAGGGAACACGTGTCGACATTTCCAAATTCTGGTGGAAATTCAGGCCGCAGAGAATTTTAAGGATTTTATCCCTTTTTTTGCCAAAAAGCGCTAAGGGATCAAAACGATTCGCGCCTCCGCCGATGCCAAGGGTGCCACGTGTCACGCCCTGATTCACGCAGGGAAAATGAACCGAGTGGGGAAATTAGGAAATTTAGACTTTTGTAAGAAGAGCGTTAAGGGTTTAAAACAACCCGCACCTCTGCCGACGCCATAAGGTGTCACGTGTCAGACAACCATTGACTACGGGTTGGCGGGTCGGTGGAAGAAATTAAGAAATTTTGCAAAAAAAATTCTTTTGAAAGAGCTAAGGTTTTAAAAGGATCCGCGCCTCCGCCGACGCCCAAGAAGCCACGTGGCAGCGCCTGATTGGTTGCGGGCCGTGGCGGGGCTGCGGGGAAAACTTACAAATTTTTCTAAATTTATTTTTGAAAGCACTTAAGGTTAAAATCAATCTGAGCCTCCACCAACGCCCAATGAAGGCATGTGTCGATCAATGATTGGCTGCGGGGCGGCGGGGCCGCATGGAGGTAAAATTGTCAAATTAACTTTTTGGACTTAGATCATTTTAGAAAAATGAAGGCTTGCGGATTAGTAGAGCAACGGGAAATTTCATGACTTTGCACCTTTTGGGAAAAAAACAAAAAAGAAGATTTTTAGCATGCGGGTCCGCCCAAGAATTTTTTTTTCATTTAAAATTTGATAGTTAGATTATTTTGAGCCCAAAATGAGGTAAAAACTTCAGAAGGCCATAACTTTTGATTGGGAACTCATTTTTTGGCAAACGAGGACTTTCTGGAAAGATATCGATGTCCTCTTTTCATATCCTCCTTAGAATTTGATTTTTATAAATTTTAAAGGGTCAATTTTGAGAAAATTTCTTTCTATCACTTAGAAAGTGATCTGGTATTTTTAACTTATCAATTTTGTTCAAATTTGTCGTTAATTATTTTTCCACTTACCAAACAGGCATGGAGGATTTTACTTGGAATATTTTAGAATAGATTTCAAGGGTTAAATTTTTTTATTGAAGATCAATTCGAATTTCCCCAATTTAATAACAAAAACGACTGAGAAATTGTTTGAGCCCGATTTTGAAAGGTTCTATGAAAATTTCTTAAGTATTATAGTTTGTGTGGGATCATTTTGATCTTTCTTAGCTTGTATTAATGTTTCAAATGTCTTTCCTAGTCTGCAAGGTCGTTATGTACATTTTCTGATAATTATTTGCTAGTTTGAAAATGTCTAACAGAGATCTAATTCGAAAGGATCTATTTTCCATTTTCTTCTTCCAAGTATTAGGATACATTCCAATTCCAATCTAATACATTTAGTTGATTCAAATCAAACTATTCAAAACCAAAATGCAATTCTGATTTCTAATTTTACACATTTCAAAAGACAGAGCTCTGTGTTTTCCTCACACACATTTCTTCCTTTCAAATAGAGATTTCAAATACATTTAAATGATCAGATTCAATACCACAATGCAATTTGAGAAAGGTAATACAATCATTTATTGGTTCCCAAAAGACAACTTACAACTTCTTTCTTTCATTCTTCAAATTCATCATACAGAATACAATTATTTCTTTCAAAGAATAGAAATGGAGTATATCTCTTTCACATTTCAATCTTACAACTTTCGTATTCAATACAACATATTTCCATTAAAAAACATATACAAGTTCATCCACTTCAAGTGGGAAGGTTACAATAAGATTTATCTCAACAAGGGACTTATCAACTGTTTTATTTCATTTTCCTTTTCTCCAGAACAACAACATGTAGATTTATCATTCTTCCAATTCTGATCACAACAAGAGCAGGGGAAAGGCAACGCTCTCCACCCAACCAAGACATCCAATGACAAGGAGAAGTCATCCTTCTTCATTGGCCCCCAAGCCCCAACCACAAAGCAATGGAAGATGTGATTCAACTCATGGAAACAACAGGCTTCCACAAACACACATGTAAATTTCACATTCAAAACACAGTCCAAAACAAAACTACAGTTTGCCACCACAAAACAAAACAACAAACAACACTCAGGCTTCATCATGCAAGCCAAAGGAGAAAGAAACTATGGGGGATGTTGCTTATGCCTCCCAAAGGGGAAATGGGTATCACCACCTAAGAACAAACCACCAAAATATATATCATTTCAAATCCCTAACATGCCCTTATGCCTCCCCAAGTACCCCTTATTCCTCACATTTCCTTATTCCTCCCCAACCTCTTATGGCACCCCATAATGAGTAAAGAAATGCAAGCTATTTCTTTATAAGGTGGAACCAAAATCCCAACTCCCTCCACACTTATACCTCCCCAAAACACTTATGCCTCCCACAAAATTCCCCATAGTCTTCTCCTACACCATCCCTAGGCCATCTACCCAACCAACCAACAAATAAAACAACACATTCAAACATTCAACCATTCACATATGCATACAAATAAAAGGAGAGTATTTCCAAGAGCTAAGCTCTTACCTCTCCATGATGGAGTTTGTTCCAAGTTCAAAACAACAAGCTCTCCAATGCTACACAAACCAAGAGATCAACAATCAACAAGTATGCAACAATCTCCAAATTTCTCCCAATTTGCAAGAGCTCCAAAAACCCAAAGCAAGTCGCCAAAAATGAAGTGATAAAAGTGAAGCAAAAAAAAAAACCCCAAAAACAAGCCAAGGAATTCGAATATATAGAAGAGGAAAGAGAAGAGGATGAGGTGGATCCATGTGGGATGCCACATCACACATCCTCAACTCCAACTCATAAGTCAACTTCAATCTCCAAGGCACAATAAATAAGTAGGTGAATAAATGACAGTTTTACTTACACACTCAAATCAAACCCACACCTCATAAGGACTGAAATTGAAAGCATGTAAGAAAGTGCAATTAAAGCATACAACTTGACTTACAAAAATGCATAATGAAGGCTAGATTTAAACCCTCCAACCATAGGTAAGGTTGGCATGCAAATTTAAGAGGTATGAGACAAGTTTAACTTGTCCCATAAGCTTCCAAAATCAGCCTCCAAGGACAAATTCGAATTTTAAAAGGAGGTGGAGTGTTTCATACTCCAAAATTAATTTACACATCACTTACACATTTCTTACAACACTTTAATTTTAGGCCAACAACTCTAATAATTACTTTCTTATGTCCTAATTTGATTAATTAATTTTAACAACATGTTTACTCACATTAATTTACCACAATTAATAAATAATGAAAGGGGTAAACAAATCACTTAATAACCACATACAAACATCAATAAAAAGGAACATGGATGTGTTTTATAATAGTTCAACCACATCCTTATAATCCATTAGAAATATGGATTCCTTATAATCCTTAAAATTGATTCCTTCGACTGTTCGATGGTCGCTAATCGGCGCATTTCTAACCCTAATCACGTATGGCGCATGGCGCGGGCTATGCTTTCTTTGGACGAGGCAATGCGGTGTGGGTTCCACTAGACAGACAATACCGCTGCGGGTTTGGATTCCGCGGGAGGTGACAGGGACAGGGTGGACAGCAGATCTCCTTCTTCCCCTGGCACTGATCAGGCTCATGATTCGTTTCCTGAGCATAAGACTGTAATACGACCCATTCAAACTCTGATGGAGGCGGCAAGTCTTTGGAGGCTGATAACAAGGATTCGACCCTTTCTTGGATTAATCTCGCTTTTGCATCCTCTGAGGACGACGGCACATTTACCGGTCAGGCTCCCTCTGGTGGGGAAGGGCCACCTGCGCTGGGAGTTCACCACGCTTTGGACGGGACTGGCCATGGCGCATCTATTCAAGGCCGCACTGTAACCTCTTTCAAGGAAGCATTAAGGGGCAAGGATTCTCCTCTAAAGCCTGCAGAGAATACCCCATGCATAACATTTGGGGAGGAGGTCATTACAACTGAAAAATACTATCAGGAACATGCTCTGATCTGCAGATTCGGAGGACTCTGGCCCAGCCTTCCTGACCTACACGCATGGATTTCCAAGCACTGGATTCCTTTGCTCGCTAGGAGGTTAGACCTATATCCGTGTGCTAAAGGTATCTTTATTGTGACTTTTTCTGCAATAGCTGATAAAGACTCCATAGCTTCCAAGCTTTGGGTTTGCCAATCTAAGTACCTGGTCATTAAACCTGGTTCCCCTCTTTTAACCCGCTTACTGAGTCTTTTTCATGCAAACCTGTTTGGATCCGACTGCCCCAACTACCCCTCCAATTCTGGAGCAGTGAATGTTTGAAATCTATTGGAAACACCTTGGGAACTACTCTTTTTATAGATTCTCAAACTGCTGAATACACCCACACTACCTATGCTCGGATATTGGTGGAACTTGATACGGCTAAAAACCTCCCTGCAACCATTGATCTCAGGGTGCAAAGCAGAACTTGGTCACAACCTTTAGATTACGAAGGTCTTCCATTTCGATGTAGAAGATGTTTCTGTCTTGGTCATACCTCTATTGCTTGTGGGTTGGCAAAACGCCAGCATGAGAAACGCAGTTGGTGGAAGGATGCCCGCCCGGAACATTTGGTTTTCGATGCAAAAGAGGACCTTGAAGCAATTCCAAATGCTGAGGTTGAATCTGACTTTGTCCCTGAAACCCCTTTATCGGAAAATCCTATTGCCAATAACAAGGAAATTGCAGCAAATTTATCTCATATAGTTGTTGACAGCAAGGAGAAATTGTCTCATGAAAACAATGAGGTTGTTTCAGTTGGAACTTTTGCTACTATGGAAAATTCTCCTTTTTCTAACCCTCCATTCGTGGAAGCTTCATCAGGTTGGGTAACTGTCCAGTAAAAAGAAAAAGTTTATTTTAAAGAATGACACTTCTCCGCCTCGATGATTCTTCTCTCTTTTGGTGTTCGGCTGTTCTACATTGTCTCTTGCGTTGGTTCCGAACTGTGGTTTTTGGGTCTGCCAGGGTGCTGTGGTATTGTTGCAGACTGATTGTTGTTTTTCAGCTTTTTTTTGCTGAATTGTTGCTGGGCGTTGGTACTTTTCTGAGCAGTTTGTTTTCTGCTGTAGGGCTTCCATGTTTTAATCTTGGCTTTTGAGCCTTCTGTACAAGGGTATAGTCCCTTTCAAAAAACTATTTGCCAATAATAAAAAAAAGGAACTAAATAAATAAATACACATAACCCTTGGTCACATTTAAAGGTGATCCCCCCTATTGGAATCCCTAACAATCAAACACACACACACGAACAATACAAGTTGCCATGGTGACCTTGTTGAATTCATCTAGAATTCCAATGTGGTTGGTCTCCAATCCCCGATGTTTGTTGTGATATTTTTAACATTGCACAATATAAATACCCCTTCGGCCTCGTGGCCATATCAGAACATCCAAATGAATATAATATCATTTCAAAATCATCAATATATATATGAATCACAACAACATCCAGACAATCAACAATATCACTTACAATTTCATCAGAACTATATAATCATCAATTTTAAATTCAATTTTCTCGATCTACTCAATATATATAAATATCACATGTCCTAACAACATCCATAAATATATATATATATATAACCATGTCCAAAAGCATGTCAACATCTATATAAAATGTCTCTAACAATCATCATGCATCATATATGAATCAGAGTCAACAATAATCCATGATCTGACATCTAACACCATACTAAATCAAAACTATAATAATGTCCATAATATAGTCAGCAGTATCATGATCAATATCAAAAGTGTCGAAGGGAAGTGGGCACTACAAGAACCTTCCCCATGTCTCCTCCTCTCCACACTTTCCGCAGAAGTTTAGACTCTACTCCGAGTAGGCCATGTATCCCACATTTGAATTCATTTGACCACATTAATTAGTGGAGTTGGAAAGGAGATGGAGTGGCGGTGGGTTTTATTAGAAAAAGGTAAAATTATTTGATAGATGTCCTCCTTCCACCCACTCCCGAATACTTCCTTTTGCTTTTATTTTACCCACTTGCTTTTTTAATTATCATTATTATTATTTTAAATTTATTTTACTCATTTCATTTACTTTGAAAATTTATTTCATCATTAAAATAATTTAATATATTTCATTATTATTATTATATTTTATTTTGATATGATATTTCCATATAACTCATAAAGTAAATCCTTACCAATGATTAACTAGGATTTACGACCGAACCCGATGATGATCTGGATAATCAAATCAATACCTAAAACGTCAAATAACACCATGAACAATATTGATAGCCCTCTCGTAACTATCTCTTGACCAATGCAAAAAGGTTAGGGCACTACATTTTTAGGCACCCGAGTGCACCACCAATGTCACCACTACTCTAAAGAGGGCTCGAACCACTTGTTCTTCTCGTAACATGTGATATCTACATATTGCAATCAAAATTTGGTAGCTAAGATAAGATGGAGACTCCTAGACTTGGAAGGAACTTTCATACCTATAAAGGGTGTTTCACTAATGGATTTGCATTAGGTAATTCACTTTTGAGGAGTAAAAAGTTCCTTTTGTGCTTTCTTTAATGAGGAGAACATAAAGTGCTATCACCCTAAATGAAGTATGGATGACTTGCATATATAGGTTTCAAATGATTATTATTTCATGAATGGAATAGCAAGGGGGAATATTAGTCCATATAAAGATAATGTAATTAAATGTTTTAGTGCAAAAAGTATCCATCCAAAATTGTATAATAGGGTTAGGAAGTAGCTTTTTACAAACTAGTGGTTTTGACCCAAAGGGAAAATTCACAATTTGGATTTCTAGGTTGGAGGATAACTATCTTTAGATGCATTTTATGCTATAAATCCTCAAGAAATAGTGAAAGAGAGGTGTGAAAATAGAATAAAGTGGCTTAATATCTATGAAATTGTGAGAATAAACGGTGAAGAATGATGTATTTGTGTATGCGAAGTGTGTAATGTCAAGATCAACATTGTCAAAGGATAAATTGCCAAATTTTGATGTCTAAATTTTCCCCCTTTGAGAATGAAATAAAATTACATGCTTAAAAGTAAAATATACATAAGTGTGTAGATACACTTTTTCTTTTCTTGCAATAACATTTTTTTCATTATCTTGTTTTTTGGTGTTGGCACACTCCAAAATAAAACCTCTACAACACAGAGTGTAGTTAGTTCCCAAAATAGGAAGCGAACTTTAACTCAAGATGTAATGAAAATAACTATAAAGGGAGTGCAAGAAGAAATTCTAAAATGTTGGAAGCACATAGAATGAGAAGGTAGGTGAATCGAGTCATTCGAATTTTTACTTTATTTACCTTAACTTGCATACATCATTCAAAGCATACATTGACCTACATAATCAATGTGAGATTATTAAGTGTGTAGCAGCCCCACTAAGAAGTACACGAAACAAGAGAGAACACGTGAACATCAAATATAATGTGGGAAACCCTCGGGTAAAAACCCCACTTTGAACCTTTACATATATTACTCAACACAAATGACTTAAGTGAATATTGCACATCACATGAGATTTTTTTAGTGAGGCACCAACACCACAAGGAGCACAAATCCCTAGTTTAGTAGGGAACCAACCCTCTACAAGGAGGCTACAACCCTTTGAGATGAATAAGTACCCACATAACCACCTAAATATGAATATCACCACGATGTAGTTGTTTCTCCCACAACGAGATCTTGTGATCATTCTTTCATCTCATACACTCAAAACCCTCTCAAACAAGTCTCTCTCCTTCTTCACTTAGATCTTCTCACTTTCTCATGTCTCATATCAAATTTGGAAACACATATAATAAGGAAACACTTAATCCATGTAAACAAACGCTAATATAAATTACACTATCAAATCATCACAATCAGATCCGTGCACTACCATTATCCAACCACAAGAATCCATTACAAATTACAATTCATTACATTACAAAAGCTAATGCATATAATAGTCATTACACTAGTGTGCAAGTCCATGCGCACAAACATCAAACAACATAACTCTGCTCTCTAACATCCATGGTTTGCACTCTCGATATCCTAAACAATGGCATACATTTGATACATATAGGCATGGGGACTTTCCCTTCACCGCCCATGCAATCTCCTAATAATAGGTGTGCTCACAAAATAGCTTCAGTATGCTCTCTACGGGGGTTGTTGATAATAGCTCATACTAAATATAATCCTTGCTTTAATTCTATAATTATCTCGACGCGTGTGCATGACTATTTTCTTTTTTCGCATGTGATTTTCCCAATTATATCATTTGCTTGCCACTAAGTCATCATGCTTTTATCTTTTCCTTGGTCGGCACTCTAACTCTGCTTTTTTTTAGTTCGGCTTGAAAAATTGGCTAAGTCATTTTTATTTTGTATACGTGCACGTAACCCCGTGCACTATTCCAATTTACTTCCATGCATGCCTCTTGCGTGCTATCCTTTCCTTACACACGTCCGTACTCTTGCGCAAAATCCTCTGTCTAAGCGATACTTAGTCAATTTTTCTCGACCAACATTTGCATTTCTTGCAATTATTACAATCTATGAGGCAATATATATTTCAAGCATTTTGTAGACATATATATCATGTCACTTGCAACTTAAACGCATGACGAAAGTTCCTTCTCTATAATGCTTTGGCGAATCAACGCCCTATTTAGAAGCTCCCATGTTGGGACATATTGGGCGTATCTGCTAGAAAAGGTGAACTGATATGAGAGAATGCTTGTTGGTTGCATTTGGTGAGGCAAGGTCGATGCTTCACAAGGGGAACCCATGTTTTTACGTATCCCACATTCATTGCAATCTATGAGACCATATGTCACTCAAACATTTTGTCAAACAATTCACATGCATCAATATTCTAAGACATATCTGTTAGGGCACTCGAATGAATTGTAGAGTATAGATGAATAAATGTTTTTCTTTATTTTACTATTTTTTAATTTTAATGGAACTTTAAGGAGTCTTTTTTAAGATATATTTTTGTTTTGTAAATTATAACCTAATATCATAATTTCAAGTCACATAAAGACATGGACGTCCTCACAAGACATTTAAGTCAAAAACAAAGTTCATTACAAATATCAAAGTAAACCAAAGTACCAAGAATTAGTGTTAAATTAAAAAAATTTGAAATCCACATTACAATAAGTGGAGGACGATACTCTTTACACGAGGAAATATTTTTCAATAAGAAACAAAACAAAAATTTAAATACTTAAGATGTTGATGGAGAAAGGATTCACATAATTTACTGTCGAAGCAAAACTCTCTGGTCTTCAAGACTGTAAATAAAAATGTGGGATTCAAAGAAACATTGTATTCTATTGAAACTGCGTTATTCTTAATTTGGACTATGGAATAGTACATCAGAATACAGATCGTGAATGGCCTAAATAACATAAATCCATGAAGAATTAAATGAAAAATAATAATTACATTATACACTACAATTGAATTATCGTGAATGCAGTTTGATTTATTTTTGTCAAGACTTTTGCAATACCTATCGGCGACCGCCCATTTTTATTTACGTTACTGTCCGTCCGCCATTCCCTCCAAATTGATTAAAACACTTGCGCGTATTGCACAAGGCATTTTTTCGTTCCACTACTTACCACCCCCTGAAATAATAGAAACAAACCCACAAATAGCAGATTGTTTATTACAAAATATAAATTGTAAAGAAAACACTGACTTACTCTTATATATACAATAAAGAAAATGTCATTTATGAATTATCCACAAATAATACTATATGATGTAAATTGGATTTGTAATGTTAACAAGTCGCTGCATCAATAGACTTCTTATCCAAATTTTATATATTTTTCACTTTATATGTTCATGTGTCCTAAATGCTTGAGTACTTGTTTGTAAATTTATAAACTTATTGAATTCACATTAGAACCTTAGTGGCACATCGGTCGACATAACGGATAAAAATGACCAACCAACTCAAAAATAAGAGGAAAGAGAAAATTATGGTGATGACAAAAACTAGAAGATAGATAATTATATACGGACAATATATAGAGGAATAAGGGGTCAATGAGAAGAAAATAAGTTTGCAAATGATCAATACATAGTTGAAAGTGTTGCAAGTTAAAATTTATATACATCATAACATGTATGGATAAAAACCCTACTTGGACCAATAATCAATAAACACACTAACACGATAACAATAAACTCATTCCTTACAAAAAAAAAAATAGGTCTATGTAATGTATTTTTATTTTAGTTTATCAATAAGTTATTTAATGTGGGAACTAACATTTGAAGTGTTATTTCCGCAAAACTACTTAATGTTGAAGTTGTCCATCTCAGTAACATTCGCTACCGAAAAACCACATCATCAACATATGAATTTGATGGTTGTTTGCATTATTTTCAAACTTTTTCATTCCAATCCAAGTCATGAAACAATACAAAAGGAACAACACAAGAGTCATACAAATCTTATTTCCGTATTTTTTTCAAATTTTATTATTAAATAAAATAATCAAACCTATAAAATTCCTGAACAAATAGTGACGAAAGAATTCGAATGTGCATACTTGGTGTATGTTGGAATTGCTTATACGACTCTAAAAACCCTCATTTGATTCTTATGCCAATATGGGTGCAACACCAATGAAAATTGCCTTCACACTAACATAATATGATAATAGAGGTGATGTCTTATATTTGTCTATTGACATAACCATTGTACCAAAAAAAAAAGGTGCTAGCTAGGGTTAAATTTAATGACTCTTAAAATATTTTTCTATGATTTGAGCTATAAAATAGTTGTAAATATTTGAAATAACCATCACATACAACTTACATATTTAAAATGTGGTGACATTTTTATACAATTTATATGTAAATTAGATTAATAAATATTAGAAACAAATAAATAAATATAGAATAGTGCTTTACATATTTTATCAACACAATATAAAAAAATATTATTCTATAATTTTGAAAGATAATTTTTGTGATATATAATATTTGGAAAAGGCTCCAAGGACCATTTACATAGCATCGATTTTACAATAACGATCATCAAAGGCGAAAAGTATCTATTAAAAAACCATACAAAAATCTCGAGTCAAAAAGAGATTGACTCAACCAGATCTCAACCAAAGAAACATAACCGAGTTACTACAAACTGAGAGAAAAACAATCTACGAAAAACCTACCCAAAACACAGTCAAGAAAAAGTCCTGCATAGAACCCTAAACAATTTTTTTCCCTAGTCCTCGAGCTACGGCCAACGACATCGATTTGAAACTCCTCCTCATCGAGCTACTTATGTCAGTGCCTCTTCTTTCCTTTGTCGACTACAACCATCCCCCTGGTGAATATTAACCCTATCTTCCAAATTTGTAATACCTACATTAGACCTCTAAAGCCCCGAAGCAGATTCTTATTCTAAGCTTTGACTTGACAAACATTATCCTCCAAAGCTTTGATTTTACTCACGAAAAAATTAAACACAAGATTACTCCCAATGACCCAACACTCGATTTCCCTCCTCATTTTTTTCTTTTAAGATTTTGTAAAATGCATCCACAAAGATCCAACGCCTTCTTGGCCCTCTCTTTCATTTTGTTAAGCTTAATCCTATCGGCTAAAGAAAAGTGATCCTCTGAATCTTCTCCAAAACTAATGTCAATCCCCTTTGTTTGTGGAATTGGCTTCCCTGTACTAATTAACAATGAAGAATTATCCCCTGATGAAGAACCTTTGTTTTCTTCTCCTTAAAAAGCTTAATCGATAATTGAAGAGAGTTAAACAAGTAGAACGAGATACTCATCTTCCTTCCTCTATGAAAATGATTAAGAAGCATTAAATGCGAGAATGCAATTTCTAAAACTTTCTCGGCCCAAAGTGGTATATTTCATTATATAGAGACAAACTTTAAACCATCTCCTGGGAAGATATTTACGGGCTATACATCCTCTATAAAACAAAATTTCTCATTATCATCAAGAAAAATATGGACTTCCTCCAGAAGTCGTTTCCTATCCTTAAACACCTTGCTTCCACTACAATCCATATCAGTAACCCTACCAATAAACTCCTCAGAGACCAAAAACTAACACCCTACATAAGTAATAACCCCTTATCTCAAACCATTGCAAATTACTTTGAAATATTTTCATCATACCCACACAAATGGTGCAAAAATGGAGTAATTTCACCTTCCTTAAAAATATCCCAAAGAACCGTATCTCTATCCAAACCCACACAAGATGTGATCAACCCTAACCCTAGCTCCACCCATCTTAAGGAAACAAAAATAAAAAAGATCAGTCCTACAATGAACCTACGCAAAAATCTGAAACATGCATATAAATTAATAAACCCCGCCAACGCATTCCAAAAATGATATCCACAATAATTCTCACACATGAAGAATTATACCAAGGATAGCATGTATCCTTTCTCACACTTAAATCTACTCTTCTACATTCGGGACACCTTTAGTAATTTCAAGTAACTCCACCTCACTCCGCCACCATATTTTATTATGAAAACGAACACCAATATTAGCTAACGTGTCAAAGACACGAATTGGCTTCACGAAAACGTGATTGAATTGAATATTATCAAAATTTCCCAACATATTATTAGCATCTTTAATAATTGAATCAATATTAATATGATGTTTTGATAGACCCTTCATAACATTAACAATGTATAATGAATCCCCCTCCACTTGAATATTTCTAATTTGCAATGAATTTTCCCACTTTAAACCAATTAGCGGTGCATAAGCCTCAAAGCATAATTATTAGATTTATTACCAATTGGCCCAAGATGCACTAGTAACAAGGGATCCTGCCCCATCTCTAATAATACCACCAACAACACTAACCTAGAACTACCTTTAGCTTCTCCATCAAAATTTAGTTTCATCCACCCATCAGAAGGTTTAACCCATTTTGCACTTTTCATAACCTCTATTTCCCATAGAGAAATTTGTTGAACACACTTAGTGATACCTAAATCTTGAATAATATCCTTCTCATGATTAGGATAACCACCTTGCTCTTTAATCTTCACTATAGAAATATTATTTACCAAATCCCCTAAAATAACATTCCCACCAGGAAAAACTTTTCTGTTTTTTCTTTAAAAATTATACCATTTCTTTCAAGCCATATCCCCCATAAAAAATGAGGAAAAAAAAACTCCAAGCCTTTGAAAGGATTAAAGAAACAAAAGGACTCATCCATTGAACATACCAGTCAACAAAAGTCTCTAGAAAGACCCAAGAAATCTGGAAAACTCTTAGAACATGAATTATAACTCTTCAAGAAAAGGAACACTCAAGAAAAAGGTGTTGAAAGCGGTTTCATTGGCCTTCGTACAAAGAATACACCTATTAGGGATCATCATTCCTTTAACCTGTAAGTTATCAATAGTTAAAATTCTATTTTGGACAACATGCCAAAGAAATAAATTAACCTTTGGAATAAGATTTTTATCCCATAATTTTTTCCAAAATGGATTAGGGGAGGAGCATTTCTTGTTATACCATAACTCAAGTTCTCACTGAATACTCACCATCCTTTGTTAAAGACCATATTATCTCATCCTCTTTCTGAACTAAAGGAATGTGTAATCCTCTTAGATTGGCATTTAATATTCTTATTCTTTCCTTCATTTCTTCATCCTCACCTTCCCATTCCAGAATTTTCCAATCCCATCCCCATTCAGATCTACTCCAATAATCTCTAAGAAAACTTCCCATGGACAACTGAAAATGAACAACCACATCTCTCCATTGTTCTTGATTAACTAGAGAAGCATCAACTAACCACCAATCTTCCCATAATCTAATTTTTGTACCATTCCTATCATCCACTTACTACCTTTCAACAAAATATCCCTGCATTTACACAAACCATTCCAAAGGAAAGACCCATCCGGAGAGCAACATTAGAAATAAAAGAGGCTTGATCAAAATATAGATACTTAGCTTTTAGAATTCTAACCCATAAACCATTTTCATGCTCCAATCGCCATCCTACTTTAGCCATAAGGGCTAGATTCATGCTTTTGATATCTTTCAACCCAAGACCACCAAAGATTCTTAGGAAGGGTAACTTTATCCCATGCCACCAAAGGAATTCTATCTTTTGATTCAGTTCCCGACCATAAAAATCTATGTTGAATCTGAGTAATAATATTTCTAATTTTGGTAGGCATTTTAAAAATTGACATCAAATACACCACCAAACTCTGAAGGCAACTTTGAAGTAATTATAGTTTACCTACATGTGATAATAAAGTCCCTTTCCATGTTGCTAACTTTTTTAAAATATAATAATAAGATAATTCCAATTTTCAAAATTCATTCTCCCTTTAAACAAATGCATACCCAGGATAGGAACAAGACAAGGTTTTAATTAGACATTCCAAAACTGCTGTAATTTTGTTATGAATTTTAACATCCACATTTTAAAAAAGACATAACTTCTTCCGAAAATTAATGAGTTGTCCTGTGACCTCCTCAAAATCCTGCAAGATCTCCTTAAACACCACAACTTCAACTAGAGTTTCCTTACAAATAAAAAGTATCATCCACAAATTGTTGCAAAGCTATAGGATCCAAACCATTAGAAATAATTAACCCATTGAGCTTCTTTTCGCTTTACGCCAGAACACAAAGTTTGCCTAAATTCTCTACCACAATGATATAAAGAAAAGGTGAAATTGGATCCCCTTGTCTTAATCCCCTCACGATGAGAAAAAAACCTTCAGATTTTCCATTGACAAGAATTGAGTATTTCGAGTAGAAATACACTCCATTATAATATTAATGAAATGATCATGAAAACCCAATTTTTCAAGAATAATTTTAAGAAATCTCCATGACACCCTATCATAGGCTTTATTCATATCAATTTTAAGCATCATTGCCTCCCTTTTGGAACTATCCACAGAGTGAACAACTTCATGAATAGTAATGACACTATCAAGAATCTGTCTACCTTCCACAAAATCTCCCTGATTTGGAGAAATAAAACTTTCCAAAAAGCCTTTGATTCTAAAAGAGATAATTTTAGTTATTATCTTATAGACTGTATTACATAGGCTTATTGGTCTAAAATCTGCAACTTTTTCAGCACCAGGCACCTTAGGAACAAGAGCTATAAAGGTACTATTAACCTCCTTTAAAAGCTTACCATGCATAAAGAAATCTTGAATAGCTTCTTCAACATCTTCATGAACAATTTCCCAAAATTCTGGAAGAAAAGAGTTGTAAATCCATATGTGCGGAGATTTTTCACCTTCCAAATCAAAAACAACAATTCTTATCTCCTCAGCAGAAGGAATTTTAATCAACTCAACATTATCTTGTTGAGAAATAACAGGTTGAAAAAGATTTGCAATATAACTTTCCTTACCAAAATCAGGTTCCCTACCAGTAGCCAACAATTGTGAGAAAAAAATCTATAAATTCCTGCGAAATTTCACCTTGATTCTTAATTTTAACCCCTCTTCTATCTTCAATTTCCAAAATAGTATTACTATTCTTATGCATAGAAGTTGTTAGATGAATTTTTTTGTATTCCTATCACCCTCCTTCAACCACAAAACTCAAGAGTTCTGTTTCCAATAAGCCTCCTCTTTAGCTTCTAAATTATGATATTCCGACAACAAAGATTTCTCCTTATCCCTTAAATCTTTATTCAGCATCTTCTTTCAATTTCATCCTCAATCTTCTTTAGATCATCACTAATATGGGTTTTTTGAACAAAAATATTACCAAAAGTTTCCTTATTCCAAACTTTCAGTTCAACCTTAACTTGCTTTAATTCAAAAAGTCTAAACATGGGCTTACCTTTGACATTAGATTTCCAGCTAGACTTAATCTCATCCTTAATATTAGGATGTTGTAACCACATCTTAAAGAACCTAAAAGGCCTTCCTCTTTCCCCAAAATTAGTTTTTGTTTGAAAACAAATAGGGCTATGATCAAATCCAAACCTTGGAAATGTAACCGGGAGCCGGGTAAGTGCACAAAGTTGGTGGACAATTCTGGACATTAAAACCCAAAATTCAAGAATCGCGATCGCGGTTCCTGAATTTCAAGTTTGGAAATTACCGAACCTAAAACCGTGATTGCGGTTTAGAACTGTGAGCGCGGTTATAAACCGTGATCGCGGAACTCTTAGACAAAAATTAGCAGTCCCACGACTCCTTATTTTCCCCATTTTCATTTCAAACCGCGATTTCTCCTAGACGTTTTTCACTCAAGCTTTGAATACCACCTCAAAATTGCTCATCGGACTTCTGGATCGTGATAGATTCAACCATGCCGCCAAGACGAGGAGGTAAGCCCCCGATTTTAATCATTTTTTTGCATTTTAGGTTTTTTTTTGCATTTTAGGTTATTTTTTTGCATTTTCATGGGTTTTTTGAAATGTTTGTTTATGTATACAATTTTCTTGTTTTATCAGTTGGTCGGCAAGCTCAAAATCATGCAAACCGTCAAAACATTCCTCAAAACCCACCGAACATTCCTCAAAACCCTCCAAACATTCCTCAAAACCCTCCTCCAAACATAGATCCGCCTCATGTGGCTCCTTCTATCCCACTAAGCCAAGTAGGAACACAAGATAATATCATTGGAAGAATCCAAGAAAATAAAATTGTCATTGAGAACCTAATTCAGACTATAAGACAAAATCATGCCACAAATCCATCCCGCATGACTTTAGCCAATACATTGCAAACATTGATTGGCGAAGTTGAGTCCACAACCAACCAAATACATAGATGGAATACCTTTAGAGGTGACTATAGGTGGTGGTATGCGGATAAACTATCCCATGCGGCCGTAAAAGACAAAAAAATGGAAAAGACCTCATTTTTGCATTATTTATCGACCCTAGAACCAATGCCCCGCAGTTACTTATAAATGGTTCCCAATCCATTGGTGCCACGATGACCGAATCAAAAACAATTTTTGGGACCGATGGTGGATGGTTTTTGATTATCCACCATGCAACAACAATGAGGTTCCTCTTTATTTTTTGAAGAAATTATATTGCGAGTTCGTGCTTAATGAGGTCCCGAATTATTTTGACTTTTTGACTTTTTTGGTTAAGGAGGTGGCTCGCACGTGAGTAGACTGGTGCACGCATAGGTCAACCTAGGATCCCCATGCCCCAAAACCCCACCGCCTTCAGTTATCCCTCCTACAGTGAAGGAGGTTGTGGAGATTGATACACTGCATGCATTGAGGGAGCTCACTGACACTCTGACCCAGCATAGTGACTAGATTGCATCTGGTGATGTTGGTGGAGGCGTCAGTTCTAGCGCACCACACCACTGTGGATCATGTGGTGCCGTATGCACTATGGGTGAGACATCATTTGTTGGTTCACATGATTTATTTTCTATAGATGAGATGTTGGGGAATGTTTTTGGAACTAGTGCCACTGATATTGGTCTTTCACAGGTAAATTTTAAATAAATATAAATATATATATATATATATATATATATATACAATAGTTTAATTCACATGTTTGAGATTTTAATATATATGTATTTGATTGTACGTCATGTACATACATGTAAAAAACTAATTTTTATTTTATTTTAAATAGCAAGAGCCGGTGAAGGAAACATCCATGTGTCGACATGCTAGCTACTGTAGCTGGGCGTGTTTCAAATGTAAGTTTCAAGTTGTACAAACTTACATTTTTAATTTCATTTGATTGCACTAGATTATTATTATAATGTTTCACGTGTATGTTGTACATATTAATATGTTTGTCTTTTTTTTATACATGGAGCCTGGCGGGTCATCATCTGCTCTAGGGAACTGAGGCTACTGGCACGCCTCACATGAGTTTTACGCAGGTTAGTAAATCTCTTTACACTTTGTTTCTAATTACTGGAAGTTCACGTGGATTACATGCTTTGGACCTCTGTTATGTGGTGCACAGTCATGTAGATTTTAATATTGATTTGTACATGTTTTTTGTATAGCTTATGACTGCTAGAGAGACTCCTCCATATATGCAGACTATGGAGGCTATGTAGATACTGCCATAGCATCTGCAGATCCACTAATTGAGGTACAATTTTTTAAATTTGTTAAATTTTGGAGGTTCATTATTTCTTATTACTTAAATCTACAATATCAAATTTTGTATGTATGTGAAATATTTAATTTGAAAATTAATTATTTGTATGTAGCTTACCCCTCGTGAGTCTATTGTTGTCCCTGCGATGCGTCAACAACAAATTGATAGGGATCATGACATTGTGGTAAGATTTCACATGCATTTTAACTAAATTGTACAAGTTTCTAAATTTTGAATGTATTTTAAAATTTTGGGTGTTAAAAACTTGTTGTTTATGAATGTGCAGGTTAGGTTGTAGGCATGCTTAGAGACACCTAGGACCACACGGATGAAATCCGTAGTGGCATCTCCCTCCACTACATCCCCAGGTCGTGGACGTGCTACTTCTAGCAGGGCGAAGAGAGGGAAGATGTTTCATGAGTAGATTCATAGTCCACCTGGATGATGTATATATATATATATATATATGGGCCATCTGGTCCTAGTGAACATGTTTCTTCATATAGTCCATTGTATATATATAGCCTTTTGTGACCGCATGTGGTCCTATATACATTATGACACACTTAGTTCGAGATGTACACATACATTATGAACTTACATATATTTTCAGAGACGTGCGTCTGGAGCACACTTTGTTTGATTCTTATATATCCATGTGTGTTGGTTTTCATAACGATAAATCTGAACTATATGTTTGATTTGATTTCATTGCATGTATGATATCCTTCTATGTATGTTTTCATAACCATTTAAATTAGTTCTAGATATGTATGTTTGATTTAAAATTAAAAAACCATGTCCCGGAGCACTACATGGTACAATTGTTAAGCAAACCTATTCCATTAAGCAAAACCATGCTAGGTGAACTACAAAAGGGCAAAATTTACATACAATTACTTTTTTTTAAAAGCTAACACTCAATCTATTGCATATCAACTAATGTGAACATTGATAGAAATAAGTGAGGTCTAGAGTTCATCTTGAACTATATATGAATATTTAATGTTACTTATGGTGCAACATTGAAGATTTTACAATTTTCCGATTTTCAAGTTTTACAATTTTCATATTTCTAGAATTGAAGATTACATAGAGGTTTCAAATTTTTTCTTTGTTATCAAAACTTATTATTTTTAGTAAGGCTCATATGCCAATTTAATAATAAATATTTAATCATGTCTTCTTGTATTTGGATTGAGATGAAATTTTTCATTAGATTAGGTATTTTCATATGGTTTCTTGCTTCAAATTTCAAGTGTTTTCGATCTCCATAATTGCAAGGATCTAAAAAGGCAAGTTTTTTCTCTGAAATTTTAAATGGGATGCTATAAAAAATTAGGGTACCAATGGAAAATATTTTTAGATCATCTTCAAGGAGTTCATGAGTAGAAGTTACGAGCAAAATTTAGGGAAATGGAGCAAAAATGAAGGAGATATGAGCAAAAATGTGATTTTTGCAATAGGGGTCCTTGAAAATTTAGTAGCATAACTAAATACTAGCAGCAATGAAGGAAAATGAAATATTAAAAAGGGATTTAAAAAATGGCTAAGTGTATGTTTATACTCACCTCTTAACATTAACCTAGCTAACTCACCTTCTAACTCATCCTTGACCATTCTGGATTAACCCGGGTTACATGGCATGATAGGGTAGGGTTACAAGCCTTAAGTGACAAAGGGACTTAAAGGGGTGATAATGTGTGAAGGGGTTAAGTATTCATGAGAGGGGGAAACATAATCAAGTTGGGGTGCTGAGGAATTGAATACCTAGTGAGAATGTTACAAGCCTTAAGTGACGAAAGGGAGAGATTTCATGTGGTGGTGCATTCTGATGTCCCAAGTTGAAAAGGGTAAAAATTTGACAGTAAGCCCTTATTAGTATTCTTAGGTTCCACCCATCACATGAAGAATCCTCCTCTAATGAAGAATCAACTCATGTCTTCCATAGCGGAAGATCTTGAATGATGAGGCTTTTCCATAGACCATCTTGTTGAATCTAGAAACTACAAATGAAACTTTCTCATCTTCCAAGATGTTCACATGCTCCAATGTGTTGAGTCAATTCTCAGGAATGGCATTGATATTTCCACATTGACTAAAATATTTTTCATTTAACTCTTCATAGGATTTTAGAGATATAACCTATGATCTCTACAAGGGCTTCTAAAGTATTGACTATTGAAGGAAAGGGTCACAAATACTTTCTGAACAATTCTTAAAATTTGAACTCAAGATTCTTCATGTGGAATTATTCTCCCGAGAGGAGTACCAAGCTCATGCATTCTTGTGCCAAGATCTTCCAAAATTTTGATACATTCTCCTCATGGGATTCAAAATCAGAAATGGCTTCTTTTAGAGCATCAAACCTCTAGGTGATGGTATGGGACAAAATGTCATACAAGTTCTCTGAGTCAGATGAAAACACACCTGAGCTCACCAAGGAATGAGAATCAAAATTATTCATCTCACTCGCAAATGGGAGATTATTTTCCCAATGGAATTTCTCTTTCTTGATCTCAACTCTATTCCTATTGATTTTCAAAAATATGACCAAGAACAATCTAAACAAAGAGATAATCTCAGGAAATAGATCATGTTCCCTTTTTCAAGGATCATGCTCACCCAATGGTCACATGTCCTTCTTTGCAGTATGAATGCTTGATCTTGCTTGATGGACTGGGGGGTTGAAGTTTCAGATCTACATTGCTTCAATTTGAGGTAGAGATGATTAATCTCATGCAATCAATGATGGCACTTATGAATAAAAGGTCCTCACACATGTGTTCCCTTAATTGTTTGATGATTTACTTATACTCCTAATTCTGTGTAGTGATCTGTGATGAAGAATCCTATTACAATGCAAAAATAATGAGCATGTAAGCACATAGTTGGGGCAACAAGAGGATGGAGAGAGATCACCACAACAACATAGCTCAAGAGAGAAAATCAAGGATAGTGATGAAGCACCTAAGAGGACAGAGGCAAGTCCAAAGAGAACAAGAGAGATGGAAGGTAAACAAGTGACATTGAATGTTTTGAGTCCTAGGAAATGAACGGAGGCGAGGAGTGAGAAGTCATGCCTCAGGACATCGTGGCACCGAACCGACTACACCGGCACATCTGGGTGGCTAGGTGAATGCTAGAGGAGGTGGTGTTTTGGTGCGCGACAAGGTCGTTGCTTCAGGCTACTTCGTTCGGGCGTAGTCCCTTAAGAGCCCTGAGACCAAAATATCATTCAACTTTGACTGGGTGACTACTCGGACTTTATGGCACCTAGAGATGCCTCGTCTGATTGAAACCTCAATGTAGGGACCCTCTACAAATAATCTCTCTCATTTTTTTCTTCTCATTTCGGGTGCTCTCGTTTACCCTATTGTTTGTAAATGCGCGAAATAGTGCAGTTGGAGCCAGTATAAGGTTGTCAAACACTATATTTTGCAAACGGTGGGTCATGGCACCGAACCGACTATGCTGCATATCCGGGTGGCCAGGTGAATGCTAGAGAAGGTGGTGTTTTCGGTGTGCGACAAGGTCGTTGCTTTCGGGCTACTTCGTTCGAGCATAGTCCCTTAAGAGCCATGAGACCAAAATATCATTCAACTTCGACGGTGACTACTCGGACTTCGTGGCACCTAGAGATGCCTCGTTTGATTTGAAACCTTGGCATAGGGACCCTCTACAATAGCCTCTCTTTGTTTTTTTCCTTCTCATTTCGGTGCTCTCGCTGCCCTATTGTTTGCAAACGTGTGAAATAGTGCAGTTTGAGCCAATGTAAGGTTGTCAAATGCTATATTTTGCAAACGGTGGGTCATGGCACCAAACCGACTATGCCAACATGTCCGGGTGGCCAGGTGAATGCTAGAGGAGGTGGTGTTTTGGTGCGCGACAAGGTCATTGCTTCCGGCTACTTCGTTTGGGCGTAGTCCCTTAAGAGCCCTGAGACCAAAATATCGTTCAACTTCGATGGGTGACTACTCGAACTCCGTGGCACCTAGAGATGCCTCGTCTAATCTGACACCTCAAAGTGTAGGGACCCTCTACAAAATTCTCTCTCGGTTTTTTCCTTCTCATTTTGGTGCTCTCGCTGCCCTATTGTTTGCAAAACACACGAAATAGTGCAGTTGGAGCCAATGTAAGGTTGTCAAACGCTATATTTTGCAAACGGTGGGTCGTGGCACCAAATCGACTACGCTAACACACGTGGGTGACCAGGTGAATGCTAGAGAAGGTGGTGTTTGGTGTGTGACAAGGTCATTGCTTCCGGGCTACTTCGTTCAGGCGTAGTCCCTTAAGAGCCCTGAGACCAAAATATCGTTCAACTTCGATGGGTGACTACTCAGACTCGTGGCACCTAGAGATGTCTCGTCTGATCCAAAACCTTGGCGTAGGGACCCTCTACAATATCCTCTCTCGGTTTTTTCCTTCTCATATCGGGTGCTCTCGCTGCCCTATTGTTTGCAAACGCGTAAAATAGTGCATTTGAGCCAGTGTAAGGTTGTCAAACGCTATATTTTGCAAACGGTGGGTTGTGGCACCAAAATGACTACACGGCACATCCTGGGTGGCTAGGTGAATGCTAGAGGAGGTGGTGTTTCGGTGCGTGACAAGGTTCGTTGCTTTCGGCTACTTCGTTCGGGCGTAGTCCCTTAAGAGCCCTGAGACCAAAATATCATTCAACTTCGACGGGTGACTACTCAAACTCCGTGGCACCTAGAGATGCCTCGTCTGATCCAACACCTTGGTGTAGGGACCCTCTACAATATCATCTCTCTGGTTTTTTCCTTCTCATTTAGTGCTCTCACTGCCCTATTGTTTGTAAATGCATAAAATAGTGCGGTTTGAGCGCATAAGGTTGTCAAACGCTATATTTTGCAAACGGTGGGTGGCACCGAATCGACTACACCAAAACATCCGGGTGGCTAGGTGAATGCTAGAGGAGGTGTTGTTTTGGTGCGCGACAAGGTCGTTGCTTCCAAGCTACTTCGTTTGGGCGTAGTCCCTTAAGAGCCCTGAGACCAAAATATCGTTCAACTTCGACGGGTGACTACTTAGACTCCGTGGCACCTAGAGATGCCTCATTTGATCCGACACCTTAGTGTAGGGACCCTCTACAATAGCCTCTCTCGGTTTTTTTTTTCTCATATCGATGATCTCACTACCCTATTGTTTGCAAACGCGTGAAATAGTGCAGTTTGAGCCAATGTAAGGTTGTCAAACGCTATATTTTGCAAATGGTGGGTCGTGGCACCAACCGACTACGCCGACACGTCCTGGGTGGCTAGGTGAACACTAGAGGAGGTGGTGTTTGGTGCGTGACAAGGTCATTGCTTCCAGGCTACTTTGTTCGGCGTAGTCCCTTAAGAGCCCTGAGACCAAAATATCATTCAAATTTGATGGGTGACTACTCGGACTCCATGGCACCTAGAGATGCCTCATCTAATCCAACACCTCAGCGTAAGACCCTCTACAAAATCCTCTCTCAGTTTTTTCCTTCTCATTTTGGTGCTCTCGCTGCCCTATTGTTTGTAAAACACGCTAAATAGTGCAATTGAGCCAATGTAAGGTTCCAAATGCTATATTTTACAAACGGTGGGTTGTGGCACCGAACCGACTACATGTCTGGCATGTAGGTGGCAGGGGAATGCTAGAGGAGGTGGTGTTTTGGTGCGCGACAAGGTCGTTGCTTCCGGGCTACTTTGTTCGAGTGTAGTCCCTTAAGAGCCCTAAGACCAAAATATCGTTCAACTTCGACAGGTGACTACTCGGACTCCGTGGTACCTAGAGATGCCTCCTAATCCAAAACCTCGGCATAAGGACCCTCTACAATAGCCTCTCTCAGTTTTTTCCTTCTCATTTCAGTGCTCTCGCTGCCCTATTGTTTGCAAACGCACGAAATAGTGCAGTTTGAGCCAGTGTAAGGTTGTCAAATGCTATATTTTGCAAATGGTGGGTCGTGGCACCAAACCGACTGCGTCGACACGTCTGGGTGGCCAAGTGAACACTAGAGGAGGTAGTGTTTTGGTGTGCGACAAGGTCATTGCTTCCGGCTACTTCGTTCGGGCATAGTCCCTTAAGAGCCCTGAGACCAAAATATCATTCAACTTCGACGGGTGACTACTCGGACTCCAGTGGCACCTAGAGATGCCCGTCTGATCCAACACCTCGGCGTAGGGACCCTCTAAAAATCTCTCTCGATTTTTTCCTTCTCATTTCGGTGCTCTCGCTGCCCTATTGTTTGCAAATGCGTGAAATAGTGCAGTTAGAGCGATGTAAGTGTCAAACACTATATTTTGCAAACGGTGGGTCATGGCACCAAACCGACGACACCAACACATCCAGTGGCTAGTTGAACACTAGAGGAGGTGGTGTTTCGGTGCGTGACAAGGTCGTTACTTCCGGGCTACTTCGTTCGAGCGTAGTCCCTTAAGAGCCTTGAGACCAAAATATCATTCAACTTCGACGGGTGACTACTCGAACTCCGTGGCACCTAGAGACGTCTCGTCTGATCCGACACCTCAATGTAGGGACCCTCTACAATATCCTCTCTCGGATTTTTCCTTCCCAGATCGGTGCACACGCATAGGTATGGTCTTGTAAACACTTGGGGAGGAGTCGTTTTCAAAATTTACAACATTTTCAAAATTTACAACTTTGTCAAAATTTACAACTTTTTCAAAATTTACAACATTTTCAAAATTTACAACTTTTTCAAAATTTACAACATTTTACAACTTTTTCAAAATTTACAACATTTTCAAAATTTACAACATTTTCAAAATTTACAACTTTTTCAAACAATGAAAGCTTATTTAGCTTCGAGAATTTAAAATTTCTACTAACAAAGGCTTAACCACGTGAAGGTGGAAGCTTTTTACGGCACCACTAACCTAAACATAAAAGTGTTAGTCAAAGAAATTTAAGTTTCAAATCAAAACCATATACTATCTATATATACAAAATACACAAATTTAAAATAAAATATATTCAAACTTAAATCTAGATCTTTAAACTAACAAATATATATATATCAAAGAAATTATATATACCAGACATGAGCATTGTAAATTCATTCCAATGAACCATCAGGATCGGATCTACTCTGAATAGCAAACAAGATTGCTTCATGATCTAGACTTCGAACCTTCCAAAGAATCTTGTTATTAGGCCTTCCTCGATATCTATACAAATTGAATATTTTTCGCTAGAAATAGATGCGAATATAAGAGTATTTTCTTGTGTGTTTCAAAGTCTTCAAACACCCAAACATAGGAGTTTTTTAATGGATACCATCGAAGCCAAGTTCCAAAGAACTACCACTAACCCCGTAGGATACTCAATCAATATCTTCACCATCTATAGTAGGAGAAGTCAACTTCTTTCTTTCCTCGATGCAACGACATAAGAAATAGTTTGTTCCTTTTCATTGTCTTCTCGTCTCAATTACTATAAACACATGTCCTACAAAAATAAAGGTGAACAACTCAAATTTAAATTACATATTAAAATTTCAATGGACATAACTCAATACAAAAATTAAATAAATAACCATAAATACCTTGTCGCACCAAAATCAAAATTTTGTCAAAGTCCTTGGATGTTACAACTTCATCTGCAGAAACAAGTCGTAATGCTTGTGGAGGTTGATAATTAGGAAGCGGAGTTAGAGGCCTACAAATCCATCCATCCACCCATTCTTGTGAATCACACTCAGAAGTGACAAATTCGATACAAGATGCACAAAAACATGTCAAATTTCTTATCCATACGGCCCAAAGTAGTGGCCTCGAGCTACAAAATGAGTGCATATCACTAGACTCAAAGTGAGTGTCATACAATCCTCGTAGTTAGCAATTTGTTGTTCCTCTATCAACCAAAAATATCTATGAACTGTGGAATTTTCTTAAGAACCTCAGGCCATGTTGTCAGTACACCATTCCACTATGCTCTTTGCATCTTTTAATTTAGCACCATCTTTGTACTTCAACTCTTCTCTTGCAAGAGCTCTTTTCACACATGCCCCTGCACCGTCATGCTCTCCTTTTCCATGTCCAACCTCAATGAAAATCTAAATATGTTGCACACCCATCTTGCATGCATTCTTTTCATCCAATAAAACATTTGTGCATTCTTAAACCGAGACGTGTAATTATCTGACCATATATAATGTTGTTTGAAGTGGATGTCCCTATAGACAAGTTTTCATAAAATAACTAGAAACACCCTTGCACAAATTCAAGTAGAATGAGTATGATCATCACTGATATAAAAGTGGTACTCTCTTAAAAAAATTGATCATTCTCTGTACTGTCAGGAGAATGTAGAAATGCTATATGCACAAAAATGGCAACTTGTACTGAGTTGTAATATTGCGATTAAACCTCCATTTGTGGTTGCAATGTGTAATTCTTTGCAAAATCAACCACTGAAACAATAGTACCAATAGGAAATGTGTCTTTGCATATCTTGAACTATTCATCCAACCATCGAGCTCTATGTGTA
This sequence comes from Taxus wallichiana var. yunnanensis, assembly GCA_018340775.1. Classification (NCBI taxonomy): domain Eukaryota; kingdom Viridiplantae; phylum Streptophyta; class Pinopsida; order Cupressales; family Taxaceae; genus Taxus; species Taxus wallichiana. The sequence goes on along the minus strand of CM031243.1, from coordinate 491,029,084 downwards.
TGCCTAGCATACTCATAAACAATTTCATCCTTAATTTTTCTCAAAAATTGGAAAACATGCATTTGTTCTGTAACTAGCTCACACCGTTTAGACTCTTTTCCATCTTTCAACTGGTATGCAACTGATTTATATTTATCAAAATCAACTAAATTATGTCCTATTGTACCTTCAATTTTCTCATGGATGTAACTTTCCAATTTAGGTAATCCACCGCATGTACTACAACTTCCATCTAAACAATCCTGACTATAAAAAAATTGTCTAACTTCTTTTCACAAAATATAGTAGGAATGAAATCCCTGGAAGATATTGGTGGAACTTGAACACCACATTCTAATAACATAGTTTCAGAATGAAAATTAGAACGAATACGTAAAAAAATAGCATAATGCATCACAAATTCAACATGTTGCCTACAACAAGTGGTGTGAGCGTGGTTGATTTTCACATAGAATGGTTTCAACATTTCAAAAAAACGTTGACTAATTTTAATTTCCAAATTCTCTTGTTCAAACTTACGAAAAAATTGAGTTTGAGTCATATATAAGAAATGCTTTGGATGTGGTTCACGATTAGTAGAACCAACTCTCCGATTTTATAACATCTCTGTATTAGGTGAAACTCTAGTGTTATTATGCCAAAATTTAATAACAACTTCTCTTAAAGCATCCGAATTATTTTTGTCCTTACATGGTGTTTCTAGCAGAAATGCCTAAAAATTGGCATTATTGAGTGATTGAAGGATATTACGTCTTTCAATTGCTTTCATTAGAGTTTTTCGATTAACTTGCAACATTCGACTTGTTTGCGTAATCAAGCATTGTTTTTTTATTGATTCACTTACAACACTAGTAGCAAGTACATGACGCACAATATTACTATCCTTAGTGCATCTCTTGACACCAACAAATGTGATATGCATCATGAAGGTTTTTAACAATTGTAAAGGTTTGACCACGTATATTAGATGTCATTCAATCCTAAGGTGTTTAATGTAGGTCTCATTTTAATCAATTTCATCAAACTAACCAACAACTGACATCTTTGGGAATCATTTAAAATTTTAAAATGATTATCCCAAATTTCAGTGGCTTTTCTTTTGATTTTTCATTCAGAAAGTTTGTCAGACATTGGTTTCAAAATGTTTTCATCAATTTCAATAAAAAATTAGGTTTCTTACATAAAATCCTAGGAGGTGTTTTTGTCAAATTTTGTCTATCTATAGTTTCAACATGAATTTCCTTATTCACATTTTCATTGTCTCCTTTAATTTCAACATTTGCTACATCATGAGTATTTAATTCTTCTTCAATATTGATAGTAAAAACATCTTCATCACGAGTATTTAATTCAACTTCAATATCGATAGAGAAACATTACCCGGTTCTTCATTGCTTACAATAGTTGAGGTTGAAGATGAACCTTTCTTGATTCACAAAGTTTCCGCATTCACTCAAAGATTTTGAATTTTGTTGGCATCTAATTCGCTTGGTGTTTTTTACTTAATGACTTTCTTTTTGACTTCGTTTTTTGTCTCCCATGATGTTTTGCTTCCGGTGATAAGAAAAACGTGTAGAAAAAAATAGAATTTCACAGTAATTCATACGGTAGGGTCAGAGAGTAAAAATCACATGGTAATTCAGACATTGGGATGTGTGTAAATATGATTTATGAACCACGAGCGCGCTTTATAAACCATGATCACGGTTTATAAAGCATAGCTTTATAAAGCACGCCGCGATTTATGTTAAAAACCACTGATCGCGCTTTTATAAACCGCAATCACATATCTATCCGCCAAACCTAAGCCCGTGGAAATCTTTTTTTTTTTCCCAACCAAAGCTATGGAAGGTCATTATGAAGTGTAAAAGGTCAAAAAACCTCAAATCTGCTCTTCCAAAGACTTGAACCATGCTAAAAAACTGAAAACATTTCACAAAAATGGTGCCATCGTGTAGGGGAGACTGTTAGCTTTGTAGAAATATTGATTTTAAAGTGAATAGAATAAGATAAATATCATTTTATAATTTTTTACTAACAATAGGTCTTTAAGACATTTTTTCCGTGAATGTTCATGTCTACGTTTAAGACTGTAACTTTTGTTTCGCTTATCAAAATGTGATAAAACTTATACCATCCCAAGCGTGGACAAATTTCTATACACGTTAAAAATATATATATTTGATTTCGATACTTTTTAATATAGTTATGGTGGGACAAACGAAAAGTGCTCCGTTTTCTAAATATTTTTAGACCACTTTCACGGAAAAAATCATTAAAAAAATATTGCTCAAAAAAATATAAAATAAAATCCATCCCAAGATAGACAACTACATCTAACATTTCACCAAAGGAAAAAAAAAAAACAAGATTTGGTCATCCAAAATGTGGGCAAACGGACTATAATCTTATAAGTTTTTTCAAAAAAAAAAACTAAGTCATATAATTTTAAGTGTTTAATATAGCTAAACTTGTCTGTTTTTTAAAAAAATTAGTATTTTAGAAACTAGATTCCAAATTATATGATTCATATTCATATAAATTTTTCTAATTTTGAGTGCGCGTATAGCTAATAATCCCTACAAGTTGATATTTTGTTGTTTTTGCAATATGACGTCCACGGATGACCCTATATTTGTCCATAAACTTCCTGCACTTACCCATCCATCTAGATTCAAATACCAAGATAAATTGATAAGAAATCTATCCAACTTAATTTGGATTAGATCTTCACCAATTCTCCGATTTGACTAGGTAAAATAGGATCCTTTCAAATCAATATCCATCAAATTACAGTTTGCAATAAAGTCAGCAAAATCCCCCATACTATCACTATAGACATTCAAACCACCTTTTTTATCTTCCATACACAAAGGAGTATTAAAATCTCCCCCAATCAACCAATTTAAATCATTAAACTAGGCAAACCGAACAATATCTGCCCATAGTTTTATTCTCTCCATTACAAAGTTAGGGGCATATATATTAGAACAAACCCACAAAGACCCATTATCCTTTTCTTTAAACAAAATAGCTAAATTGATGCATAGATCGAGATAAAAAGTCCCTTCTCTATCATTATGATTCCAAAAAGTAACCAAACCCCCAAAAGCACCTACACAGAGGATACACTCGCATATCGAAACGAAACCAAACTTTATTCTTAACCTCACCCATTTTTTCTTTTGACATTTTAGTTTCTTGAATCAAAAGAATATCAGGCTTATTCATTTTCCTAAAACTTGATAAAATACTTTGTTTATTGGGATTATTTAAACCCCTTATATTCCAAGAGATGAGATTCATCTTTTTTTATTTGGTGATATGCTCTCCTCAATAGAGTGCTGCTTACCAGAATCTATTTCTTTGGCCATTGTTTTCTCCCTCTTATCCCTATTTGACATATTACCTTTTTTAGAAGGAACCTTCCCACAATCTGCTCTAAACTCTTTCTTGTTTTTGAGAACTTCTTGTATTGATCTTCTTTTCTTCTAACACCTCCTTATTCTTTTCCATATAGTACGAACAAAAATATATTCATTTTATTTTATCAAAATAGAGAAAATCCTAAGAGATTTTTGAAAATAAATTTGTTATTTAGAGATATGTGACATAAGGTGATTGTATAATTAGGAAACCCTATAAATATGCCCCAAAAGAAGGACCAATTATGAGACCCCAAGTAAAATTTTGAAAATCATATTTAGGTCATGAAATATATGGGAATCAAAATTAAATATGAATAAAACCCTTAAAAGATTGAAGAAATCTACAACCCTATAGTAACATAAGATTGTGCAAGAGCAACCGTTGGGTTCACTAAATGTTTACACCCTAAAAATTATAAATACAATATAAACAATAAATGATGAAAGGGTTTCTTACAGGGATTATTATGCATTAATCAATCAACATTAATCATGCACATTTTGAATAACATATTAATACTAACAACTATCCTAAAATGATACGATGATAAAAGAAAATAATTAGTTGTATAGAGTGGTGAAAGGAGTATTTGGGTATGCAGAATGGATGGATGAGCTGTTATGAACTTGAAAGTTCATCTTTGAAAATATAATGGAAAACTTCTCGTTTCCAATACCATATAAATCTTTGCATAATGTGGTTTGATCCTAAATCCTTTTGTATGGTTTTGAAACTTTGCGTAGTTGGTTTATGTAACTTCCCCTACCCTTCACTTTCATGGAAATGTGTGTATTTGTAAGTCATTGAAGCTCAAACAACATGTAATGACCTAAAACAAGTATAAACCCTAGACTCAAGTAATACCCTTTATCAAAGTATTAGATAACAAAAGGATAAATCAATGTGTGGGTGAGGCTAGATCAACCTGATGATCAACCTTCACGAACCAATACAAGTGCTACATTACACCCCCTGAACAAGATAAATCCTCATGTAGTTATCCTAATGTATGTGTAAGTAAGGTATGTAATCTAATACAAAAACATATGTGCGCCCTCGTGTCTCTTGACATAAATATAGTAGGATAACTATAGAGTAGAGAATGCACCCAATGTGATATTAGTGTGATGTAGTTTGCTTTAGTTTCTAGACTAAACCCTTTTGTCCCCGGAATACATTTGACAATTCTTGGAGTGACTTGCTCTTTCTAAGACATGACTCTATGAACTTTGAGTGCTTGTAAAAGGATGAAGATTTAATCTTAGACCTGGTTGAGTGTTTCATAATTGATGTAGTGATTATTGGTGTGTAGGATCCTATGTGTCCTCCACTTACATATGGAGGGTCATCTCACATGGGTTAGGTTTATGGTTTGCTTGTGTGTCATGCACTAGGGTTACTCACCACCCTATATGTACCCTTACATTTCGATTTATGAGTATGTTAAGACACTCTGTTTTCTTTCTCTACATGTGCAAGATTTGTTTTGTGCGCCTCGTGTCTCTTGACATAAATATAGTAGGATAACGATAGAGTAGAGAATGCGCCCAACATGATATTAGTGTGATGTAGTGTGCTTTAGTTTCTAGACTAAACCCTTGTCCCTTGAAGACATTTGACAATGCTTGGAGTGACTTGCTCTTTCTAAGACATGGCTCTATGAACTTTGAGTGCTTGTAAATGGATGAAGATAAAATCTTAGACTTGGTTGAGTGTTTTATAATTGATGTAGTGACTACTCTAAATGATGTGGAACTACTTTAGGGATATTTTAGAAAGCATTAAGTTATTTGGTGTCGATATTTACAATGAGATCTTATAAGAGTATCGGTGATTTATAAATCTCAATTGAATTACTTATATAGGCTTCCATAGGTTAAAAAATCATTAAAGTTGATCGAGGAATGTGAAATGACACACATAAGATATTCAAACTAGAAATATTAGTCGTTAGATGGAAGGGTGTGATATTGTATAGGTTGGGAAGGACCGTAATCCATTATGGCCTCGAGTTGTATGGTTTTACCAAAGAAGACAATGATGTAAAAGATAAATTTTGGGATGATTGGGATTGATTCATGATTTAGTTAATAAATATTCTCTGGATGAATAATAGGTCAATATGCAAAGACGAACAAATCAAGAGAGAGAAAGAGAAAGATGTATTGAATGTGATTATAATGTGAGTATTTGTCTTAACAAAGGAACAAAGCCAAACTTTTCATTACGAAAGGATAAGTTACCGAATTTGAGTGTCTATAATATGAGTTAAAACAGTTAAAAAACTCCGATGATCTAATTTCAATGGTTGACAAAATCCAAGACTTGAAAAAGCACCTACAAACCTTAACATTCTTTTGTAAAGAGGTGAAAATGCAAGTTAGCATCGACAAAAACCAAGATATTGATCTTCTCTCTAAGAATAAAAATGAAGTATTTCATCTTTCATCTAAAAGGAGAGCCTTTTGAAGTAGTTTCATAATACAACTATCTTGGTCTAGACTTTCAAAATAAACTCGGCTATGACACATGTGTAATGAAAAGAGTACTAGGTGGATAGAGATATCTTTATGTGTAACAAAGTAATTGTAGGCATATATAGGTATAATTGGATTGGAAGACCACCGAGGTCCTATTGGGTTTCTTTCATAACCCCATTGGTGTTTAATGGGTGGGAACTATGGGCTAGTGGTATTGCAAATTTGAAACAAAGGCACATAAAAAGGACCTAGAAGCACCTAATAACAAACCAATTCAAAATCAAGGCTTCAATCCCTTAAGAAATACTTCTTTCATAAATACACACTTTCCCATTAGGGATTATTGCTACGATATATGTTACCATGCTACTTGAAAATAATAAAAACATGGGGATCAACCTATGGTAGTAAGGAAAGAAGAGCTACACATGAGAAAGAGAACATAGACGAGACAAAATAAAAAGTGGATGAATAGATGGGATGTTAGTTTAAATAAATTCCCTAACCCTAACAAAGAAATGAAAAAGCTACATGAATGGAAAATTTAAAATAGGCACGTGGATAAAGAAAAAGTAGGAAACAACAACACTATCTAAAAATTTAAAACCAATGAGCATTGTGAATAGGCATACATAGGGTCTCGAATAAAATTGAGGGGAATATTATCATAGCTCAATTAAGGACTAGATCCCATATACTCAAATGTGTGACATGTAGATGGGTGACCTCTAAGGAAGAATGGTAGTATACAAAGAATTGTTGAGATAGTTGTGCTCTCATAAACTATTTTTCAATTTCAAACATGGAAAATGACATTGAATAAAGTGGTGCGGTGTTGCCTAGTTATAGGTTTAAGCTTCATAACAACAACCTTGACAATAAATAAATTTTTGGCTACTCAATGTGATGAAGGCATTGAACAAGATGCGATTTCTCAAGCTCAACTTTGATAACGCTTAAGATCATATTTGATGGCATTTCATTCTCAAAATGGTTGAGTGGTTGGGATTCACCCTTGCTTCAACAAAATATTAAAAATATTAGAAAGACACAAACTTACAACATGGTCAATGACAACCTCGATGTCCAACAATCTATCCATCAAGGATGCTCACTAGCTCCCTTTCTATATGTGTTATCAACTCGATGCTCTTGGCTACATGCTTCATCAAGCTTACTATTGAAGAGACCTAAAAGAAATATCTTCAATAGGATGCTTACACTCTTAACTTTCATTTTATGGATGATTCCATGCTATTTTTATACAACACTAAACAAGATATTTCCAATGCTCGAGTAATTCTTCATGTTTATTATGAAGTGTTCGAGTCCTTGATTTATGTGATAAAAACTTAGGTCGTCATCATCAAAGGTGCTTCTAAATCTATGTAGATACCCATCAACCTCAGGACATCATCCCCATGGTAACCTTACTCATTACCTAGGTATTTGGGCTTTGGTATCCATTTCTCGCCCTCATGATATATGGGACTAGATGCTTAATAAAATTTAGCAAAACATGGAAAATAGTCTCGTAAGTATCTCTCCCTAGTAGAAAAGTTGATTATTATCAATCACAATTTTGGCCATTAATGTTATCACTCATTTTGTTGTCTCATATCTAGATAAGATTACTACAAAATTATTCACTTGGTCTATAATTTCCTTTGGATCAATAGTTTAGGTGAAAAAGGATGGGTGCCATCACTTGGGATGTTTGTATTCAACCTAAATATATTGGTGGTCTTAGAATTATTTACACTTTATAACAAGGGAAGTGTCTTGCTGCCAAGTAGTTAGCAAGAGATATTCAAGGTATTGAACCATGAAAGATCATTATCACGAATGTGTTAGATTTTATACTCATAAACACTCGTGGGCCTCCACCCCCAGGGAGGATAAGGTTATTAATGTTTGGTTTTGTACTATTTTAGGATCTCTTCCCTCGTGCGTGATTGGGTAGCACGGCTAGAAACAAACCTTTTTTATAGTGGCACCAACATTCCCTTCGACATGGATTGAGTATCCCCAACTCTAGCCTTTGGTGGAATCAAGTTTTTCAAGCTAATGATCTTCCTCTTAGTGTTCAACATGAATACAAATTGACCCTTTCCTTTGCAAATATAAATGTTATCCCTGTTAAGGATATATGGGATCCAAAGACTTCTAACTAGCATCCTTGGAATCTATTGTACTATATATTTGGGTTGCATGCTACCCTCAAGCATGTCTATGCTTCACTCATTCATCCGATTCTCATAAAGTCCTTAACATCACCACTAATTCTACATCCCCATGGATAGATTGGCATAGTTACAACTGGTTGGGTATAACCTCCACCACACCAAAACATTTATACAAACTCATACAACCTCCACTTCCATTGGAAAATCTCTTAATGTTAAATGATAAATGTCATTCCCTAGCTCTCATTGGAAGTACATGGATTTTAATATTTGACAATTCCTAAGTCAAATGTCAATTAATGGGCTCGTGTATTCTTTATACTGAAGCTCCCTACGATCACACATTATCCAAATAAACCTCACCACATGTAAATAACCCTTCTACCCAACTCGTGAAATTGTTCATATTTTATGGCACTTGCTCTTCCTTCGTTCAACTTTGGTATACTCTATTAGATTATGTATTTACCTTAGCTCATGTTCACCTAGGTACTTTATTTACCTTTATTGTAGTTATCCTCGCCCACTTATGTGTGTGGATATTTCTTTTATCTTATTTAGATATTAGGAAATATTATCTAGTTGTTAGGTATAGTTCTTTCCTTGATTTATGGTATTGACTAGATCCTTGATGTCTAGTTCTCTCCTAAATCTATGGTCTTGACTAGTTCTTTGATGACTAGTTATTTCCTTGATTTATGGCTTGATCTACGACCTTGATTGGTTCTTAGATTTTTATTCCTTGCCTATTTAAGCAAGGCCCATTCTCAATGTATTGCATTGAGTTCCATAATAATATATGATATTTCTTCTCATTTATTTGCAAAGGTTTTATGTAAAGTTATTCTAGTGAATTGCTTTCATCTTATAGATCGTGGTGTTTGATTAACATCTATGTTCTTGGCTTGGTACGATCTGGTTATCGTTCCTTTCATGGTATCAGAGTAGGAGATTGTTGTTGACATCCGTCTGTAAGTTTTATTTTACAAATAAATTCTTTGTGTATTCATATATTTGGGATTTGGTCGTATTTTGTTGTTGTGTGCATTTTTATGCAAAACAAAGGCTTCCATTGGATCCGAAAGGTGTGAAAACCCTAAGATCGACTATAAACAAGGCCATTTAAAGGCAGCGCCATCATTTTTGTGGTTTTTGTGGTTGCAGTGAAATACACAGGTTCGCCTCGGGATTCACGCCACACGGTTAAGAAACCGAGAAAAATTTTTTTAGTGGGTTTTTGGATTTTGCATGAGATCTATAAGGGGTTGTTTCTGCACTACGGCCGATCGCTGGGTCGCTGTCGTGAGTAAGAATTTCGATTCTTTCCTTTTTCGCAAGGGTCCACGGATGTTATGCACATTTTTACTATTTCGGAAAAATCCGTGAGGTCGCTATTTTCAAGTTGTGCAAAAACCCATTAAAATCCTTAGCCCTTGGTCATATGGTATGGTCATATGAGGGCTTAAAGTTTTTTATTGTAGGTGCTTAGCTTCAGCCCCCTTTAATTTTATTTGTGCGGTGAAGGCAACAACAATTTATTTTGTTTTAGTGACAATGACTATAATAAATAACAAGAGTAAAATAGTAAAAAACTTGCAACTTTTGATCGGTAACTCGGTTTTGAGTGCCGTTTTTTGCAAAAGCGCTTGTATTTTCATGCTCTTTCCATTAGAGTTATTTATTTTTATACTTGCACTATAATTATAAAGTGTCAAATATGGAGAAGTGTTGTAATCAATTGTGGATGCAATTTGGTGAACCCGACATCCTAAATTTTGGGAGTTACGAGTTTGTACCTATCATGGATTCTAAGAATGATATGCTTTTCTCTGAAGTATGTGGACTTCAAGAGGATATTGTAAAATTTGTGGAAGAAAATAGATCGCTTAAGAAGCGAAATTCTCTTCTACAATCACTCATTCACTATAAGGATACAATAATACACTTCGCAGTAACAAACTTACTAGCCTACAACATCACCATTGTATTGTGGACAGCCACATCCATGCTTCTAGTCCACATGCAGCTATTGCTCCCGAACCCACTGCATACATTGATCATCGGTCTTTGAGTTTATTCCTACTCTTGATGCTCATACACCTATGAAGCTCGTTCTGCATGCTCTTCCACATCTCGTGCTATTATTACAGACCACATGTTGTGTATCCTACTTAGCTCAAATTTGCATGGCTTTTTTAAGAAGCATACCACTGCATTTAGTTCTCGCATGCTCCATTCTATGGGTCTTACTAGCGAAGTCATTGGCAGACATTCACAGGGTATTGTTTCCTCGATTCCACATGTTAAGTGGAATTCTCATCATGTCATTGGTTTTGAGCGAGATACTTCATTGGGATCACACATTGTGAGCTCATTTTTTTGTTCGCTCGACTCTTTCTAATGATCATGAGCAACACATGAGTTCTCGCACCTTCACTCAAGCTTGAGAAACACGAGATTTCAGGTATCAGACATGATCAACCCGACACACATTTCGATGTTCTTTTGCATGTGCACCCATTGTGCATTTTGCACTAAGTCATATACGCAGCATCTTCTTCATCCATCCGTGTTGATTTGGGGTGGATATCTGATCACTCGTGGTAGCGACATATGCATTCGTTGAGAGGACTCTACAGGCATGGCTCTTCCACCATTAGGCCTCTTGCTCCACTTTCTATACCTTATGCATTGTGATGTTTCTTGTTTTGAGCATTTTTCTTTAGCAGGTGTAGTGTATCTCTCTTATTTGTTGAGAGATTTTGTATCTGTATTTTCGACACTTTTGGCATGTTGATGTATCTCTTGTGGGGGATCTATTCTGGTGAAGTCTAGTGTTATTTTGTCAGTGTTCGAGTAGTTGATTTTGGGAAACTCATACAGATTTGTAGCGTCACTCCACCCATTCAATAGTATGGGAGGGTGTGGTGTTGATCCTGCTTCTTCGGGTTTCATGTCCTTGCCTTGTTACCTTGGCTTTTCTTGGATCGTGACACTCTGGAGTTTGTGTCCTTGCCTTGTTGCTTTGGTTATTATTCTTGGATCGTGGCACACCTATTGCAACAGATTGATCAAATTATGTTTGGTTTTTTTTTGCACTTTCGACATCACTCAGTAATGAGTCTCTTTTTATGGAGCTATTCTATGAAACCCAGTGTCGATTGGTTTTGAGTTTTGTGATCGAGCAGTGGATTCGAGACCATAGTGCACACCAAACTTCTTCACATTGTCTGAGTTTTTTTAGCCGAGCTTCTTTGGGATGCCTTGGAGCGGGTTTTACTCTCTTTACTTTGTTGTTACTAGTTTTGGGTACCTTGCGGTGTCGCTTTTTCCCGTTATTATACATGAGTACCTCATCGTGCCTAGTCACGGATCGACATCGTGGACATGCCACTTCTATTTTAGCCCCTAGCTTCACTTGAGGGGGTGTTAGAGTAGGTATTTACCTTAACTCATGTTCACCTAGGTACTTTATTTAGCTTTATTGTATTTATCCTCACCCACTTATGTGTGTGGATATTTCTTTTATCTTATTTAGATATTAGGAGATATTATCTAGTTGTTAGGTATAGTTCTTTTCTTGATCTATGGTATTGACTAGATCCTTGATGTTTAGTTCTCTCTTAAAACTATGGTCTTGACTAGTTCTTTGATGACTAGTTATTTCCTTGATTTATGGCTTGATCTACGACCTTGGTGGTTCTTAGATTGTTATTCCTTGCCTATTTAAGCAAGACCCATTCTCAATGTATTGCATTGAGTTCCATAATAATATATGATATTTCTTCTCATTTATTTGCAAAGATTTTATGTAAAGTTATTCGACGAATTGATTTCATCTTATAGATCATGGTGTTTGATTAACATCTATGTTCTTGGCTTGAGTACGATACGGTTATCGTTCCTTTCATACTCTGCTCTCGTCACTCCGTCATGTATTTTCCACTAATTTCAACGAGAAAAAAACTCTCCTTATCCTCTTTCTCCATCCCTCTCTCAGTCATTTAAAATAATAATCAATTGAATTTGTCAAAATCAACACAAACAATTGTATCCCGATAATAATCTACTCTAACTATTGAACAAATTCATTTCTACACTTAAAACAAATCAAATTGACCCAATTGTAATTATTGATAAGATCGAGAACCTCAAACAATTACAATAGGCTACATGGACCGCCTCCTATTAATTTTATGTTTTGATCGTAGCATTCAAAGTATAATTGTAATTAACTAGTTCCCAATAGCTTGTTTCTTGTTTGGGGGAATCCCAGACTCTTAACTCTTGCACTTCTGATAGAAAGCAGCATCTCGTGACAATTGGGTAATGGAACTTTTTAAAGATTTTTTCAGTCTGATGTGTAAGGTTGTGAAGGTAGCTAAGTAAATCTTGGATGGAAATTGATCATGATCCTGCGTGGAATGCTGCCGATTTTGGCAGATAATGATGTGGCTTGGTACCTGTACCTCTGTAAGCCATTTCTCACTTTATATTCATTTAATTTGAATTGAAAAAGAACGCCCAATTCTCTTAATTGTATCATTGTCGTTCACAGAAATCAATAAATGTGCATAAAACAATTTTTGGGGACAAAGAAGGCGACTCTGTTTCAGTTTGATTGTGGTATAAGTAGATTGAATGATAATGCAAATTCCAACGCTTCAGTGATAATTATAAAATACCAGTGCCAATGTCATCCACTACCAATCTCAATCTCAATATCACAGCATTATGCAGAGAGGGTCAATTGAAGGAAGCGCTCCACATTATGCTTACCGTACACAACACCCCTGTACGTTCTTCTACATATCTTCAACTATTGCAGACCTGCATTTCCAAGAAAACCCTTTCAGAGGGTAAGCAAATCCACTCCCACATCAATGAGAGGGAATTTAAGTTTGCCACACACAAACTTTTACAAAACACCCTTATACACATGTATGACAAGTGTGGAGGTTTAGTTGCTGTTCGCCAGTTGTTTGATCAAATGTCTGAACGAGACAGCTTCTCGTGGAATGTGATCATTGCAGCTTACAGAAGACATGGGTATCCTCTTGATGCATTGAAACTGTTTCATCGAATGCAACAAACAGGTGTCCAACCTGATCAGTTCACCTTTGCCAGCATACTCCCAGCCTGTGCCAAAATAAGAGCTTTGGAACAGGGTATGAACATACATCAAAGCATAATGGAAAGGGTTTTTTCACAGATTATGTGATTACAAATGCCCTGGTGGATATGTATGCAAAATGTGGAAACATAGACAAGGCATGTGAAGTGTTTGACACAATATCTAAAAAAATGTGCTCTCGTGGACTGCAATGATTGCAGGATATGTGCAAAATGGGTTTGTTGAAAAGGCCTTGGAAACTTTTAAGCAAATGCAATTGTCTGGTATCAAGCCCAACGCCACAACTTTTGCGAGCATCTTCCCGGCCTGTGCCAAAATGGGAGCTTTAGAACAGGGTATGGACATTCATCAGCAGATAGTGGAAAGGGGATTTTTATCAAATGTTGTAGTTGGAAATTCCCTGCTAGATATGCTTGCAAAACGTAGAAGCATACCCAAGGCACGTGAACTGTTTGTCAGAATGCCTGAAAAAGTGTGGTCTCATGGACTGCAATGATTACAGGATATGCACAAAATGGTGTTCTTGACGAGGCTTTAAGGCTTTTCGAAGAAATGCCTCAAAAAAATGTTGTCTCCTGGAATGCTATGATTGCAGGATATGCACAAAATGGGGTTGTTGAAAAGGCTTTGGAAATGTTTAAATAATGCAATTGGCAGGGATAGAGCCAAACTCCGCAACCTTTGCCAGCATCCTCCCAGTCTATGCCAAAATGGGAGCTTTAGAACAGGGTATGAACATCCATCGAACCATAATAGACGGGATTTTTGTCAGATATTGTAGTTGCAAATGCCGCGTAGATATGCATGCAAAATGTGGAAACATACACCAGGCATGTGAACTGTTTGACAAAATGCTTCTCAGAGATGTAGTCTCATGGACTGCAATGGCTGCAGGATATGCACAAAATGGGTTTGTTGAGAAGGCCTTAGAAACCATCAAGAAAATGCAATTGGCAGGCTTAAAGCCAGTATCCACAACCTTTGCCAGCATCCTCCCGCCTGTGCTGAAATGGGAGCTTTACAATAGGGTATGGGTATCCATCGAAGCATAATGGAAAGAGGATTTTTGTCAGATGTTGTAGTTGCAAATGCCCTTGTAGATATGTATGCAAAATGTGGAAGCATACACAAGGCACGTGAATTGTTTGACAAAATGTCTCAAAAAATGTGGTCTCATGGACAACAATTATTGCAGGATATGCACAAAATGGCTTTTGCAAGGATGCTCTCAAACTTTTTGAGGCAATGAAGCATTTTAGAACATACCCTGACCATGTAAGCTTCGCTTGTATTTTATTAGCATGCAGCCATGCAGGTTTAGTGAGCGAGGGCTGTAAATACTTCAATGTTATGACTGACTCTTATTGCATTACGCCTACAATTGATCATTATGTGTGCATGGTTGATATTCTTGGCCGCGCTTCCTATCTTGAAGAAAGCCTAAAGTTTATCATCAAAATGCCAATTAAACCTATGATGGATGTGTGGACGTGTTTTCTGGGACCTGTAGAGCACGTACAAATATAGGGTTTGGGGTATTTACATCAACTCTTATTTTTGAGCTGGATCCCAAATATGCTGCGACTTATGTTCTTCTGTCAAACATCTATGCAGAAGTTGGCAGGTGGGGTGAGGTGCAGATGGTAAGGAGATCGATGAAAGACAGGAATTAAAAAGATACCTGGCTGCAGTTGGATTGAAGGTGATAAATGGTCCGTGCTTTTTGTGTAGGAGACAGATCAAACCCATAGAAACAGATCAATGCAAAGTTGAAGAAATTGTCTTGGGAGATATTAATAGATTCAAGACATGTACTGAATGATGTGGAGGAGGAGAATAAAAATTCATTCCTCTGCCAGCTCTAAAAGCTGGAAATTGCGATTGGATTGTTAAGGGCACACCCTTGAACAACTATTAGTCTCTTCAAAAACATTCCAAGTGCATATAGACTGCCATGCTGCAATCAATTTCAGTATCGAAGATTGTTGCAAGACAATTGTTGTGAGAGATGTGAACAGGTTCCATTGTTTCAAACAAAGACAATGTTCTTACAGAGATGCTAAGTGAAGCAATCTGTAAACATAGACTTGCATAACAAGGTGCACCGTGTCACATCTGCAGTGAGAAAGAAGGGACCAGGTTATATTTCCAGTTTCTAAAAAGTGCTCTTTCTAAGTGTTTAGAGAACTAAATCATGCTGACGACTTTATAAAACCAGATGTATAGTTTATAATGTGCATCATCGCCTATGCATATGATGAGGACTTGTTAGAGCCTGTTTTATGATACCATGGATGTGTCATGACATGGAACTCTTTTTCAGGAAACCTTCACATGTATGGAATGAAAAGCTGGAGGAGGAGATGGAGAATGGAAAAAAGTAAAAGGAAACGTACACTTGAAGGAAATGAAAAGATGTTTGGCCAACAAGAACTGTGAGAGGAGCTTAAAATTTATCCAGTGTTTGGAGATGATGGGGAGAGCATCTTTTGATAGGTATTTACTACAACTTTTGTCATTTGGTAAGGTCCATTTCTTTGGATTGAATGCATTATCTTGTGTCTCTGTCAGGTCTGCTATTCGGGATTGAATTACACACACCAGATTGTGTTTGTAAATTTTTATATGTTCATTTGAATTTTGTCTTATTTATGGTTAGAGATATTTAATGTTGCATCACATCCCTCTTTTTCTTGGTTGGAACCATCCAATTTGTAGGTATTAGGGGGCAGCATGAATAATCTGCCTCCTTTGATTTAGTGCCAATGTACTGAGGACTATCTATTCTGTCAAATTTATTGGGATTCAAACTTGTTTTCATTTCTTATGGTGTCGGGTCATTGCATTCAACAAGATTTGATATGTGGTCGGCTCTTTGTGAACAACTTCAACAATAGATCAGACCAATTGATGTGTCAAATCGCTTTGATTTAGACAATTAATATATTTGTGATTTACAATCTATTACTTTAATTTTATTTGGTTTCAATCCATTTTTAGTAATATATTTTTTTGGAAAATTGGTAAATGTTGAGGGTGTTGAGAGGACCCACATCCTTTTACAAAGAGCCCCAAAGGCCAGATAAAGCAATTAAGCAAAGAAGAGAAGAAGCCCGAAAGCAAAGGGAACAAAGGACCAAGCAAGCCCCAACGAAACACAAAGAGAAAAAGAAGCACCAGAAAGGAAAAAAGGAGAAGCAATTGTCCAAAAGCAGGAACAAGTTGCAACAAACCAGAAGGAAAAGAAGCAAATACAGAACAACTATACCGTAAGCAGCAAAAGGAGGACAAAAGCAGGATGGAAGCTGCAGCCCAAGGGGGCTACAAGACCAAGAAAGAGAGTAGCAGGAAGTTAAGGGGAAGAGAGAAAACAGGGAAATCAATGCCTTCCCTTCTTCCCTTTCTTTGAACGCACTAATTGCCATTTTTCTTGCGTAATCATCTCTGAAATGAGAGGGTTATATTCTGCTAAGTCTAAGTTCAATGTTCCCACAAAGGGGAGGCCGCTTTCCTTATCCGAATCAGAGTGATTAGATTCATGGGGCTGCTTTGGCGCTAGAGACGGTCCTTTTGAAGAGGGAGTGATAACCAATGACCGATGCCTAACCTCTCGTAGAGAGGGAGCTGAATCGAGTAATGTCTACAAGTTGAATGGACAACGATTCTGCAGAAGGGGTTGTAGCTGCAACTGAGGGAACAGTAGTTGCAACTGAAGGAGTTGCACTGGAAATCTTTGATCTTCCAAGTCAAAGCATTGTCTTCTTCCTTTGAAAAGTCTTCTTCTACATCTGGAGTGCTCCAATGCTTGGGAATCGCTCCTCTTCTGCGAGGAGCTTGGGTTTTCTTTGGGGTGCAAAGTACGAAGATGCCCCTGGTGTTCTGCAATTTCGACATCTGAAAGCAATATTTTCATAGTCTAAAATCATGAATAGCTAGTGTCACCCATTTTAAGGGTCATCCTGTCCGGCAATCCCTTGTTGAGATCGACTTCAATGCAAATCCTAACAAAAGTATACAGACCGCTTTGTAACCTCTGGACATCGACCTTGATGAACCGCCCAAGGAGGTTTCCAATATCCTTTAGAGAAGAAGTAAAATGAAGGGGTAGATTTGGCAACCTCACCCATACTTGGGACCCGCATGATGGAGAAGGTATTTGGTCAAAATCTGGAAACCATGGGGTAGTGAAAAGTCCCGCCAAACCCAAACCAAGGGCCCTCGTCCATGGCTCTCTGATAATCATGTTGTTCATTGAAATAGACAATGAAGAAACCCCGCACAGAGGAAATATTTACAATTTTATGTCCAAGAGTTGTGAATCCACTGACAACTTCGTTTGAAGACACACCATTAAATCGCAAATCAAGGCTTTTGCTTTAATGTCTTGCAAATGATTTAAATATTCTTCATCCTTGATTTCCAAGACCGGGGTTTCAGAGGCTTGCTCAATGATGTAAGCTAGGGGAGGGGGAGGAGAGTTGATGGGGATTTCAAGGAAGAGGCATTTTTAAATAGTGCCTCCTTGAAAGAGACAGAGCTACGATTCTTGGCCCCTCCCAAAAGAAAACCAGTCACAAAAATCAAGGAATCCTTGGCTATCCCATAGGAGAAGAGAGGAAAATTATCCACAAGCAATTTGCCCAAAAAATAAGGCCAAAAGAGCCAAGCTTATAGCCTAATTTTTGGGCAAGAGTACATTTCAAATCCATCCCATTAACAAGTCGATGGAGTTGTAGGGACAGAGTATTACTGGCAAGAGTACAAGAAAAAAACTGGAGATGTTCTACATTGTCGGCAAGTGGTTGGAGGACAACGTGTGTCGGGCATTATACACATCAGATTGAGAACTTGTATACTCCCACGATTTTTGTGGTCAAATCGCCTTGTATCCCCCACACGGACCGCTCAAAGCCCAAATCCCCTTCCCTGCATTTCCGTTGATTTTTGCTAGCTCGGAACCTAGATTCGAGAAGAATATTTTCCTTATTCCCACCGGAACTTCCGTCGGTCTATGTGGGCTCCTAGATCCGCCGCCTCCAATGCTCCGAGCCGTCGTCTCCATTAGGGTTCCGACTAGGGTTTCGCAGAGTGGTCACCATTTTCGGTACCATGCTCTAGTTAGTGTTCACACAGATTAATTCAAGGTATTTATTCCATGTGTGTGTGTGTGTGTTCCTTGGAAAAATCGCTTAATAAAGTTTATAAATCCTTGAAATAAAGAGCAGAGAATAATATCTGTATATGTAAAAGTAAAATGACATTTTATATTACATTGTAATTCCATGTGTATGGTATTGAATGTTCGGCATAATGAGGTTTATAAGTTGATGTTTATGAAAGGAGCATTTGAAGGTAACTCATAGAGTGCTAAATAGATTATGGTCCTCTCTCGTAACCCCTATTTAGATTGTGCACAACAAAAAAGAAGCACATGATTTTATAATTAGGATTTTTGACTAGTAAAAGAAAGGTATTTGTAGTCACTATCATAAATTTGAGAACAACAAATACTATCTTCATACATTCCAAACACAACAAATACGAATAAAGATTAAATTCCATAGGATAAAATATGTAATTGAGACATTTGTAATTAGTTAAATACCTTGAAATTGCTGCTAAATATCAAATTCTATGTAACCCAACTTGAAATTTCAACTACAACTACTTCAAACTTCTTGAATTTTTGTACAACTTTTAAGGCAAAATTCTATAATAGAGGATTCAATACATAATGTTCAAAGAAGTCATGTGGCCAACATTTTTGTTCGTGACTAATTTTAAAAACATTTAGATGATATCATAAGCATATACTTACAAAAGCAAGAATATGAATCAAAATTTTAAAAGGGAAAAAACTTTTCACCTTGTGTAAATATATTTAATAACTTTATGTTTTAAAGGGATCACGACATTGAGGCTAGTATAATTCTTTATATTGAATATTAAGTGCATTTTTAAACTGATTTAAGAAGGAAATTTCTTTCGAATTTGAAACAGAGACACATAAAAAGGACCTAGAAGTACCTAATAAAAACTAATTCAAAATCAAGGCTTCAGATCGCCCACATTTTCTAGCTTCAGTTTATCTAGCTGACTCTATACTCATATTTGATGATTGGACATGGATTATGGCACCTTGTTGATATTATGTTATGATATTTGATCATTTGAGGACATGTATGATGATTTGGGTGCGTAGCGCCAATTTAGTTTTGACTAGTATGATAGTTCATTTTAGTAGATGTTTTGAATACTAGCATGTTACGATGTTGTTGATCTTATTGGATATATGATGGACATATGGTTGTGTCACACATCTTGATATTGTGGATTATTTGGTTATTTGATGTTATCATATTATAACATGGATGGATGTCATTATATGTTACTTGTGATGGCTAACACATGTTGAATTTATATGAAATTGTGTATGTTTCTCATTTACAATTACTACTTTGATGTGTTAGCATAGTTAGCAGGATTATATTTTGATTGGTTTATTGAGTGGTTAATTTATACATTTTATTGGATAGATGCGTTTAATGTTTGCAATGAGTGTGCAGGTGATAGGGCACAAAAGACGCGTGAGTTTCGTGAGAGCGGCTACTCAAGTGTGCACAAGCGTCCGATTGGGCCTAGTCCTAACCATGATTTTTGTATGAGGCCTTGTTTGAGTTTGCATGTTGATAGGGGCACCATGGGTGACTCCAAGTTTGTAATTTATTTATTTGTGTTTTATTAGTCTTGATTAACCTAGTTTAGGGGACCTAGTGGTCCCCACTTGCATTAGAGGTGTGTTTGATTAATTAAGTTTGTGTTTAGGAGGTTAGGGTCACTTAAACACCCCTTGGGTGGGCCCCACAACCTCCATACTATGCCAAAATGCCAAACCCGAAATTGGGCTATTTTTGGCATTTTTGGAGACCCCTTTTGGTTTTGGGGGTTCTCTTAGCATGAAAATAAGCCCTTGCACCCTACCTATAGGTAGAAGTTAATTTTTGGTCAAATGGGAGTTTTCCCTCCCATTTGACCTCTCATTCCTTTTAAGGAATTTGGGGAAATGCTCTTAAAGTGTGGTTGTTTTATTCTCTTTTAAATTTTGGAATCTTGGGGAGGAAAGAGAGAGAGGGGTGATACATGTCACCCTCTCATTGGAGAGGATATCTCTCTTGTTTTTCTTTATATACATCCTCATGTAGGAGGAAAGGTTTTTCACCTTGTCATTTTTGCATTTTGATTTTGGGAGTTGGAGACTTGGAGCTCTTGCTTGGAAGAGGATTGGAGAAGCTTAGAGTTTTGGAAAGATTTTGGAGGTAGGATCCTTGATCCTTCTTTTTGTTTTTGTATGTAGATTTTAGTTGAATCTTGTTGTTGTGTGTAACTATGTTTGTATATAGTGCATGGTATGCTTGATTTGTATTCCTTTATTGTTTTCTCCATCCATCATATGGCTTGATGGATTTTGGAGTTGTGTGGGGGAAGAGGGAGGGAATTTCCCTCTTAAACCTCATGGCTTGATGGGAAAGCCATGTTGGTTTCTTATATTTTATCCCCTCATATGGTTTGAGGTGGGGAAGTTGGTTCATATGGTTTGAACCCCTTTCCCATCCTTGGAAAGGAAACCCAAGAGGTTTGAAAATCCTCCCAAGGAGGAAATTTGGTGAATGGGAGGAGAAATAAGGAGGGGTGTTTATTATGGAGGAATAAGGAGGATTTTGGAGATCTTATTTATGTGTGCTTCCTATGGTTGGATCACACCCTTTGGTTCTTTTGGATTTCTCATCCACTCTTCCCCATTTGTGGGAAAACATGGAGTTTTCTCACCTTGTGATGTGGCTTCTTTTGGGTGTTTTGTGTGTGTGTGTGTATGGTTTTAGTTTTGTGGTGGTTGTTTGTGTTTTTCCCCTACCCTTCTTGTGCACACTTGAGGAATTCTTGTCCTCTCTCCCATGGGCTTGGGGAGGCTAGCATGCCCTCCAAACTTTGGAAAGACATGTAATGATGCCTATAGGTTGGGTGGTAAATCAAGGCTTTCTCCTTATGATTTGAAGATCTTATGACATGAAGAATATGGAGATTTTTGCTTGAAGATTGATGGAGAATAATTGGAAAATTTGTCATGTTACTTATCCATTTTTGGGGAAAGTTTTGCCACTTGATTTTCTTCACATAGCTATTGCAATATTATGTTGTGAACTCTTCTTGTAAAACTCTCACCTTGGGATGTGATTATATCTTGAGTAAACAAGTGTTGTAGCAAGTGTTGTGTCCTCTTCAATTCATGGAAAGAGCCTTGTAAATCCTTGTTTTGTAGCATTCTGGTGACTTGTATCTTGTTCCATATTTTGTGACAAACTCGTGCTTTAAACCTTCTCGTATGGTGTAGGCCTACATGGTAAAGGTGGTAAGAAGCTTGTAAATTTTAAAAAGGGAATGGAAGATATGATTAAGTTGGAAAAATATGGGTATCTTGTATCTTATTTGGGAGCTACCATACATTTTGGCTTGTAATAATAACTCTCCCTTACTTTTTCCTTGAGTGAAATGCATGAAAATAGAGTGCACTATAGTGGTTTCCTTTACTTATTGGTTCGCATAATCGATTAAGAAAATTGAGATTTCTTCTTAGTATTCTCCTTCATTTATCTAAAAATGTTTCATGTTGTACTAGTTGTAACAAAGAAAAATGATTAGTTGTTTGTGGGTTGAAATATAACTAGCAATTGCACATTAGTTGCAAATTACTCCGGAGAAAATCTAAATATTTATATATTTATTTTGACATGGGTTTCCTCAAGAGAGAGTCACTACTTCGTCTTATGAAACAAACAAGTCTCCAACCCGCTCAGTTTACATTTGGCAGCGTACTCCCAACCTGTGCCAAAATATGAGCTCTGGAACATGGTGTCAACATCCATCAAAGTATAAAAGAATAGAGATTTTTTTTTCAAATGTTGTAGTTTGCAAATGCTCTTGGTATCTGTACATCACATATGGATATAAGTTTAGGCATATTTACAACCATAATGCATTTTGATTTGGATCCTAAAAAGATGTAATTTATGTTCTTCTCTCAAACATCTATGTAGAGGTGGGTAGGTGAGGTGAGGCTCAAATGATACATAGATTGATGAAAGATAGAGGAATTAAGAAGATCCTTGGATGTAGTTGTATTGAAGGCCATAAGACATATCATAAAGCATAGATCACATCTAAATACAGGAGATCACAACTATTAAAGTTGTTAAGAATCTTGGGTATGTGCTCATTGCCACACTTGAATGAAAATTAACTCCAAGATTATTGCAAGAGAAATTGTTGTGAGAAATGGGAACCATTTCCTTCATTTTAAAAAGGGAGAATGTTATTGTGGCGATTATTGGTGATGCTAAATGAAACAATCTAAAAAAAGGCTTACACTATAATAATGTGGCATGTGCTCGATTGTTCTTAGTCTTTAGAAAGTTTTTTTGTTTAGTTTTGAGTATTTAGCAATCTAGACCATGCATGGAGAGCAATGCAGATCAACTCCTCAAGAGCCATTGAGACTATTTTGCCAAATGCAACAAACAAATATTTAACCTGATCAACTCACCTTTGCTAGCATATTCACATGTTGTGGCAAAAACAAGAGCTTTGCAATAGGGTATGGACATCCATCAAGCCAAAAGAGGAGGCATTTTTTTGTCAAATGTTGTAGTTGTACTACATTTTTGCTCCTCCCCATCACAAAAACTTAAAACAATTTAAGTTTGTATACACTTCACTGCAAATTACAACTCCAACAAACTTAACATTTTTATCCTCTCTCGATGTAGTTTGCAACTCATGTGCAATTGTTAGTTTATTTTTACCATAAAGACATTGAAATAATTTATTGTAAAAATAATAAAAATTAGAATTAAAAAAGTTAAGATATGTATTTACTATCATTTAAAATGCCCATAATTTTTCTGATATCTTAGGGGTATTGAATGGTTTTTTAAATAGTAAAATAAAATTTAAAAATTTAAGATATGTATTTACTATTGTTTAAAATGGCCCATATAAAAGCTTCCCCAAATCGAACATTTTTTTAAGCATACTAAAAAAATCCTCCATGAAAGGCTTTATTGATGCAACATTTACACCGTATGAAAC